>CM035432.1:159129953-159139953 GCA_020310875.1 Ceratopteris richardii | reverse complement strand
AATTCGATGCCAGGCATCGAGTTGCTCCAACAACATCATGTTTTTCAAACACTTCAGTACTGAATGAAAAATATAAAAGAAAATATGACTTATCAACAGAGATTCGATGCCAGGCATCGAGTTGCTTGGAAAACTTGATCTTTGTAACTCATCACACAGTAGGTAATCATGAAGATGATGGAGAGAGGCTCATACACAGAACTTTACTCAGTTCTTCTCATAACTATAAAAACTCAGAAGTTTTACAAATGCTTTCTCACTCAGAGAAGCTCGACTATACTCAGTCATACAAAAATGAGTTCTTCTCACTTTCTCTCTCTCTCTCTCTCTCCACGTCAGTTGATACAAACTAACTTATATAGATTTTCTCATTCCCGTGATTTTTTAAAAACTTCTAGAACTAAAGTGAACTAACTTTACAAGTATGATACACTTGTGAATTTGTCCCTTCACATAGGCATGGGGTTTTCTTTCTAAGATTTGACCTTCAAATATATTTCTAATTAGTGATTGTTTCTCCAACAGCTCCCCCTCAATCACTAATTGACATTCCCTGTTTCTTCATATCATCTTCTTTTCTTTTACTCCTGCCATGCTTTTGAATCTGCTGGTCTTCACACCATCCAAGCTCTTTGTCATTATGTCTGCTAATTGATCTTTAGTAGAAATGTATTCCACTTCAATCTCCTTCTCCATTACCTTTTCTCTGAGAAAATGATACTGTATCTCTATGTGCTTTGTTCTTGCATGAAATACTGGATTTGCTGCAAGATAAAGTGAACTCATATTATCTCCATGTATTGTAGGTGTACCTTGATCAATGCCTAAGCTCTTGAACAATGTCTGCATCCATATGACTTCCTTAGCTGCTTCCACAAGTCCTTTGTACTCTGCTTCAGTTGATGATAATGCTACTGTATGTTGTTTCTTTGAACACCAACTTACAAGCTTATCACCAATGTATATCATGTAACCATGAGTTGATCTTCTGTCATCTTGATTACCTGCCCAATCTGAATCACTATAGGCTCTCAACTTCAAATCTGATGTAAAAGGATAATATAATCCTTCCTTTATAGTTCCTTTGATATATCTGAGAACTCTTTGACCTGCAATCCAATGTGGGTCCTTTGGACAATGCATGAATTGTGACAAAACTCCCACTGCATAACTAAGATCAGGTCTTGTTAGTGTAGCATAAATCAAACTACCCACAAGAGATTGATACTTCCTCATATCTTTGTAGTCTGCACCATCATATTTACTGAGCTTGTGATTAACTTCAAGTGGAGTTGAAGCTTCTCTGCAATTTTCCATATCAAACTTCTTCAACAAGTTCAGAAGATACCTTTCTTGTGACACATGTATGCCATGATCTGTATAAGTAACTTCCATTCCAAGAAAGTATGACAACTTTCCTAGGTCATTGATCTTGAACTCTTTCTCAAGTAATCTCTTTACCTCCTTGATTCCTTCATCTGAAGTACCTGCGATTATAATGTCATCTACATAAATACAAATGTAGATTGTACCTTCCTCTGTTCTTTTGATAAGTAGACTTGAATCTGCTTTTGAACTTTGATATCCAAGATCATTGAGATACTTCACCAGTCTATAGTTCCAAGCTCTTGGAGCTTGCTTCAATCCATACAATGCTCTTCTCAACCTGCAAACAAAATTTGGATACCTGGAATCTATAAACCCTTGAGGTTGTTCCATGTATACCTCATCTGATATGTATCCATTCAAGAATGCATTTTTTATATCCAATTGACTTAGGGTCCATCCTTTTGAAGCTGCAATAGCAATGATTGTCCTTATAGTTGACATCTTAGCTACAGGACTGAATGTCTCATCATAATCTATGCCATAGGTCTGGGCATAGCCTTTCACCACCAATCTAGCTTTGTATCTGGCTATACTTCCATCTGCGAGCTTCTTCACTTTATAAACCCATTTATTTCCAATTACTTTCTTACCATTTGGTTTAGGAACAAGTTCCCATGTCTTGTTCTCCTCCAGTGCATTGAACTCTTCCTTCATTGCTTCTTCCCATTGCTTCTTACCTTTAGCTTCATCATAGTTCTGGGGTTCTTCATCATCTTTGACCATATATGCATAGTTCTTCTGAGTTATGTAAGAAGTATCATAAGAATACCTTTCTGGTTGTCTCCTTGTCCTGCTTGACCTTCTTGGTTCACATTCTTCATAAGTTTCTGGATACACCTCTTCATCAAATATAGGAGCTTCTTCATTCCTTCTTGTTAATCCACTTCTGGATGTACTTGCTTGCATATAGTCTTCATCTCTATTTACCTGCACAATTGATTTTCCTTTCTCACATCTTCTTACCTCTTCTTCAAATTCTTCAGCTGTATGACTTTGATCTGCATACCAACTTTTCTGTTCATCAAATGTAACATCTCTAGAAACAATAAATTGTTTGGTTAGAGGATTCCACAATCTGTAACCCATCTGCTTTTCATCATAACCAATGAACACATATTTTTCTGCCTTTGGTTCAAGTTTATGCCTAAGCTGTGATGGCACATAAGCATATGCAATTGATCCAAACACTCTACAATGATCTAGTGTTGGTTTCTTACCCCACCAAGCTTCATATGGAGTCATACCATTGAGAGCTGCACATGGTAATCTATTCACAAGATATGTAGCTGTATTTACAGCCTCAGCCCAAAGATAATTTGGACAATTCTTCTCCTTTAGCATAGCTCTAGCAAACTCAACCAAAGTCCTGTTCCTTCTTTCTGCTACACCATTTTGTTGTGGTGTATACCTGCAAGTTATTTCTCTCTTAATACCTGCATTCCAAAGATAATCATTGAACTCTTGGGAGAAGTATTCTCCCCCTCCATCAGACCTCAGTCTCTTAAGCTTTTGACCTGTGACTCTCTCTGCATATGCATGAAAATGCTTGAAAGCTCCAAACACTTCTGATCTTTCCTTCAAAACATATAATGTTATCCATCTTGTAGCATCATCAATGAAAAGAACATAGTACCTTGAGCCACTGATAGATCCTTCTTTTGTTGGTCCCCATACATCTGTATGAATGAGCTCAAGTACTCCATCATGTTTGAAACCTTTCTTTTGAAATGGTAACCTGTGTGCTTTACCCATTAGACATGCTTCACATTTATAAACCATATGTTGACTTTGCACATTTGGTAATCCTAGTACAGACTGATTAGCAACCATAGCTTTAATTCCTCTTTCATTGAAATGACCTAATCTCTTATGCCAGAGATCAAGTTCTGTAATCATTGCTTCACCATGTGTGAGCAAAGCTTGACCAATGTTCCCTTGCCCTCTTAAAGTAAAGAGTCTACCTTCTTTCTTACCAGAGACAATCTGATTATATCCATTCTCTGGATCTTCCACAAATACTCCTTCATTTGTAAACCTGACTTGAAAACCTTTTTCAACTATCTGTCCCACACTAATCAAGTTTTTAGGTATTGTAGGAACATACAAAACATTGGTTAGCAAATCTGCTCCACTCTTGCATTTCACTTTTCCAATTGAATGTACACTATGTATTGTATTATCACCAGTTTGAACTGTGTGACTAGAAATGCCTTTTTCCAAATCTGACATCAATTCTATGTTTCCTGACAAATGATTAGAACATCCAGAGTCAATGTAAAATACCTTTAGATCTTCTTTGTCTGATGTGCTAATTGAATTCATCATCAATGATGTATGACTTTCATTCTGTGTGTCATTTGCATAGTTGTAGTAGGTGGTGTTGTAGGATTGATTCTGTCCCCAACTTCTTCCTCCACCTCTACCATAGCCTCCTCTTTGACTTTGTCTACCTCTTTGAAAATTACTTTGATATCTTCCACCTCGACCTCTGCTATTGTTGTTTTGATTCTGGTTTGATCCTTGTTGGTTGTGCCAACAGTCATGAGCCAAATGATTACTCAATCCACAGATCCAGCAAGCCTTTTTGTTGTTATTTTGATTACCTCTACCTCTTCCAAAACCTCTTGCTCTTCCTCTGCCAGTGCCTTTACCTCTTGCATAATAAGCTTGAGAATTAGACTCCTCTTCATCCTTTGCTTTACCTTTATCTCCTTTCTTCTTATTCTTCATGTACATTGCAGAACTTTGACCTTTATCTCCATCTCCCTTCAAGTCTTGCTCATATGTGAGCATCAAACCAAGCAACTGGTTCAAATCTGGAACATAATGATTTAATGAAAGTTCTGTTGATAAGACAAAAGGTTTCCACCTTTCATCCCCTCTCAAGCCTGCAAGTAGTTGAGCAATCAATCTGTGATCTTCAACATCTTCATCTATGGATCCAAGACTATCTGCTAGATCCTTCATCTTAGTGACATAATCACTAATGGTTTGACTTGGCTTCTTCTTGAATGTTGTAAACTCTGACCATAGACTTGCTTTCCGTGCTTTAGTAGTGCTTTGGAAATGATATTCCAATGCATTCCATATATCTTCTGATGATTCCAATCCTCTGATGTGTGGTAGCAAATGATCTGAGATTGTATTGTAGATGTAGGCTTTTGCACTTGCATCCTTCTTCTGCCAATGCTTTAAAGCATCAAGTTCTTCTTTCTTTGGTCGGCTTTCATCTTCAAATACTGGCTTCTCTTCTTCACCTGTAACATATATCATGAGATCCTTACTCATAAGTAAAGCTTCCATTCTCATTACCCATGCGGGGTAATTATCTCTGTCCAGTTTGTCAATGGAGATATGATCTGCCATAGTTCTTTCCTTCTCTTGCAACCTGTGAGCTTAAAGGATAAAAGATAATACCTTTTGAAGTTCTTTGTGTATGAGGATACTTTTGAAGTAACCTTTTGATGCCTTGTGTCTTCAAATGCTTCACCTTTCAAACTTTAATGGAAAACTTTACAAAACTTCTCGTACCTTTGTCGTCTTCTGCTCTCGAGAAATCTTTCTGCTCTGATACCACTTGTTGATGTATGAAACACCACAAGAAATGAATTAAGGTGACACTAGAACACCTCTATGGTCACCATTAACTCATTGCCACTCCAAACTTTGAGAAATGATAGCCTAAAGTGAGAACTTTGCTTCTACAGAAATTCCTAGTCACTGAAATGACATACCTTGAGTATTTTGCTAATTTCTCCTAGCTCACATATTGTTTCTCTATGAAACTTTATAGGCTGAAACTAGAAGAGTAGAGCTTTCCAACAAGCTATCATATGCATCAAACGGAGCTCTAGAACTCAAGTTATGGCCCTCACAAGATGACCATGTATGACGTTCCAAAACTGGAAAACTTGTCTGTTTTAGTAAGAGCGCCTGTTTAAAATTAGAATTCGATGCCTAGCATCGACTTGCAACGAGAATTCGATGCCGGGCATCGACTTGGGATGTTTTTGGCCACTTTTCAGCAGGGATTCGATGCCGGGCATCGAATTCCCGCATAAAGTCTTGATCTTTTGGACACCAAAAATATAGGTGATTTCATGCACATTTACAATATGACTTATCAACTAGAGTTCGATGCCAGGCATCGAGTTGCTCCAACAACATCATGTTTTTCAAACACTTCAGTACTGAATGAAAAATATAAAAGAAAATATGACTTATCAACAGAGATTCGATGCCAGGCATCGAGTTGCTTGGAAAACTTGATCTTTGTAACTCATCACACAGTAGGTAATCATGAAGATGATGGAGAGAGGCTCATACACTGAACTTTACTCAGTTCTTCTCATAACTATAAAAACTCAGAAGTTTTACAAATGCTTTCTCACTCAGAGAAGCTCGACTATACTCAGTCATAAAAAAATGAGTTCTTCTCACTTTCTCTCTCTCTCTCTCTCCGCGTCAGTTGATACAAACTAACTTATATAGATTTTCTCATTCCCGTGATTTTTAAAAAACTTCTAGAACTAAAGTGAACTAACTTTACAAGTATGATACACTTGTGAATTTGTCCCTTCACATAGGCATGGGGTTTTCTTTCTAAGATTTGACCTTCAAATATATGTCTAATTAGTGATTGTTTCTCCAACAAGCATGTGTAAAGTTTCTGAGTTTTTTCATAGCTATGAGAAGAAATAGTTAAAGTTCTGTGTATGAGACTCTCTCCATCATCTCCATGTTTGTCTATTGTGTGACGAGTTCAAAAGTTAAAGTTTTTCCGAGCAACTCGATGGGTGGCATCGAGTTTGTGCTAATTAGTCTATGTTTTATTCTCTGAGTGTTATGTACTGCTAGAACTTCTTAAAATCATGTAGTTTGTGGAGCAACTCGATGCCTGGCATCAAGTTTCAGCATAAAGTCGATGCCTAGCATCGACTTCCCACATAAACGTGGTCTTGTTCATGTCTATGTTCAAGGGGGTAATTCTGGCACTGAAAAAGTAGCTAAAAAATCTCAAAGTCGATGCATTGCATCGACTTTTGGTTGCAACTCGATGCTAGGCATCAAATTTTCATTTTTAGACAGTGATCTTTACTAAAACAGGCAAAATTTCCACTTTTGGAAGTCATATAGGGTCACCTTGTGAACGCTATATCTTGAGTTCTAGAGATCCGTTTCTTGCAAATAATAGCTTGTTGGAAAGCTCTACTCTTCTACTTATACAAAAGATCTTGGAGAGCTAATATTTGTGCTAAGAGAAATTAACAAAATACTGAAGGTATGTCATTTTAGTGATTGAAAAAATTTGAAGAAGTAAAGTTCTTGGTTTTGGCTATCATTTCTCAAAGTTTTGAGTGGCAATGAGTTAATGGTGACCATAGAGATTGTCTAGTGTCACATTAATTCATTTCTTGTGATGTTTCACACATCAACAAGTGGTATCAAAGCAGAAAGGTCCTAGAGAGCAGAAGGTGGCAAAGGTACGAGAAGTTTTGTAAAGTTTTCCATTAAAGTTTGAAAGGTGAAGCATTTGAAGACACAAGGCATCAAAAGGTTACTTCAAAAGTATCTTCATACACAAAGAACTCCAAAAGGTATTATTCTTTATCCTTTAAGCTCAAAGGTTGCAACATAAGGAAAGGAGTATGGCAAATCATATCTCCATTGACAAACTGGACAGAGATAATTACCCCGCATGGGTAATGAGAATGGAAGGCTTACTTATGAGTAAGGATCTCATGGTATATGTAATAGGTGAAGAAGAGAAGCCAGTATTTGAAGATGAAGGCTAACCAAAGAAAGAAGAACTTGATGCTTTAAAGCATTGGCAGAAGAAGGATGCAAGTGCAAAAGCTTACATCTACAATACAATCTCAGATCATTTACTACCACACATCAGAGGATTGGAATCATCTGAAGATATATGGAATGCATTGGAATATCATTTCCAAAGTACTACCAAGGCAAGGAAAGCAAGTCTATGGTTAGAGTTTACAACATTCAAGAAGAAGCCAAGTCAAAGTATTAGTGATTATGTCACTAAGATGAAGGATCTAGCAGATAGTCTTGGATCCATAGATGAATATATTGAGGATCACAGGTCGATTGCTCAATTACTTCCAGGTTTGAGAGGAGATGAAAGGTGGAAACCTTTTTTCTTATCAACAGAACTTTCATTAAATCATTATGTTCCAGATTTGAACCAGTTGATTGGTTTGATGCTCACATTTGAGCAAGACTTGAAGGGAGATGGAGATAAACGACAAAGTTCTACAATGTACATGAAGAACAAGAATAAAGGAGATAAAGGTAAAGCAAAGGATGAAGAGGAGTGGAGTTCTCAAGTTTATTATGCAAGAGGTAAAGGCACTGGTAGAGGAAGACCAAGAGCCTTTGAAAGAGGTAGAGGTAATCAGAATAACAACAAGAAGGCTTGCTGGATCTGTGGATTGAGTAATCATTTGGCTCATGACGGTTGACACAACCAACAAGGATCAAACCAGAATCAAAACAACAATAGCACAGGTCGAGGTGAAACATATCAAAGTAATTTTCAAAGAGGTAGACAAAGTCAAAGGGGAGGCTATGGTAGAGGTGGAGGAAGAAGTTGGGGACAGAATCAATCCTACAACACCACCTACTACAACTATGCAAATGACACACATAATGAAAGTCATACATCCTTGATGATGAATTCAATCAGCACATCAGATAAAGAAGATCTAAAGGTATTTTACATTGACTCTGGATGTTCTAACCATTTGTCAGGAAACATAGAATTGATGTCAGAATTGGAAAAAGGTATTTCTAGTCATACAGTTCAAACAGGTGATAATACAAGACATAGTGTGCATTCAATTGGAAAAGTGAAATGCAAGAGTGGAGCATATTTGCTAACCAATGTTTTGTATGTTGCCACAATACCTAAAAACTTGATTAGTGTGGGACAGATAGTTGAGAAAGGTTTTCAAGTCAGGTTACAAATGAAGGAGTATTTGTTGAAGATCCACAGAATGGATATAATCAAATTATTTGTGGTAAGAAAAAAGGTAGACTCTTTACTTTAAGAGTGCAAGGGAACATTGGTCAAGCTTTGCTCACACATGGTGAAGGAGTGATTACAGAACTTGATCTCTGGCATAAGAGATTAGGTCATTTCAATGAAAGAGGAGTTAAAGCTATGATTGCTAATCAGTCTATACTAGGACTACCAAATGTGCAGAGTCAACATATGGTTTATAAATGTGAAGCATGTCAAATGGGAAAAGCACACAGGTTACCATTTTAGAAGAAAGGATTCAAACATGATGGAGTACTTGAGCTCATTCATACAGATGTATGGGGACCAACAAAAGAAGGATCTATCAGTGGCTCAAGGTATTATGTTCTTTTCATTGATGATGCTACAAGATGGATAACTTTATATGTTTTGAAGGAAAGATCAGAAGTGTTTGGAGCCTTCAAGCATTTTCATGCATATGTAGAGAGAGTCACAAGTCAAAAGCTTAAAAGATTAAGGTCTGATGGAGGGGGAGAATACTTCTCCCAAGAGTTCAATGATTATCTTTGGAATGCAGGTATTAAGAGAGAAATAACTTGCAGGTATACACCACAACAAAATGGTGTAGCAAAAAGGAGAAACAAGACTTTGGTTGAGTTTGCTAGAGCTATGCTGAAGGAGAAGAATTGTCCAAATTATCTTTGGGCTGAGGCTATAAATACAACTACATATCTTGTGAATAGATTACCATGTGTAGCTCTCAATGGAATGACTCCATATGAAGCTTGGTGGGGTAAGAAACCAACACTAGATCATTGTAAAGTGTTTGGATCAATTGCATATGCTTATGTGCCATCACAACTTAGGCATAAACTTGAACCAACGACAAAAAAATATGTGTTTATTGGTTATGATGAAAAGCAGATGGGTTACAGGTTGTGGAATCCTCTAACCAAACAATTTCTTGTTTCTAGAGATGCTACATTTGATGAACAGAAAAGTTGGTATGCAGATCAAAGTCATACAGCTGACGAATTTGAAGAAGAGGTAAGAAGATGTGAGAAAGGAAAATCAATTGTGGAGGTAAATAGAGATGAAGACTATATGCAAGCAAGTACATCCAGAAGAGTGGATTAACAAGAAGAAATGAAGAAGCTCCTATATTTGATGAAGAAGTGTAATGTGAACCAAGGAGGTCAAGTAGGACAAGAAGACAACCTGAAAGGTATTCTTATGATACTTCTTACATAACTCAGAAGAACTATGCATATATGGTCAAAGACTATGAAGAACCTCAAAACTATGATGAAGCAAAAGGTAAGAAACAATGGGAAGAAGCAATGAAGGAAGAATTCAATGCATTGGAGGAGAACAAGACATGGGAACCTGTTCCTAAACCAAATGGTAAAAAATTTATTGGAAATAAATGGGTTTATAAAGTGAAGAAGCTTGCAGATGGAAGTATAGCCAGATACAAAGCTAGACTGGTGGTGAAAGGCTATGCCCAAACCTATTGCATAGATTATGATGAGACATTCAGTCCTGTAGCTAAGATGTCAACTATAAGGACAATCATTGCTATTGCAGCTTCAAAAGGATGGATATAAA
>CM035432.1:158949953-159117453 GCA_020310875.1 Ceratopteris richardii | reverse complement strand
TTAAAATAGGGAAACAGGATCCATCTTGGAGTACCTTAGAACAGGCGATATGATAACTCTTTTTCCATGATACATGATACCACTACAGATGATACCAGCTCAGGTGATACAATATTGCTATCAAGACGAAACCATAATGAAGTGGTCATGATACGATACCTCTGATTCGCACGATACGATACCAACCTCACTGTACGATGCGAGGATAGCTAATGATACCATACTTGATTAGCTCACAATACGATACTAGTAGTTAAGATGATACGATATCAGTGAATTCTTGGGATGATACGATACCTTGACCGACACGATATGATACCTTCCACATGATACGGTACCACTTGTCCTTGCAGTACGATACTACTCCGATCGGGATACGATACTGCTTGTGCTACGCATTACGATACCACTAAATAGACATGGTACGATACCTCCTACTACACGATACCATACCACAAGATGCACAATACTAACTTCACCATACGATACCAATCATGCACACGATACGATACCGCTCAATCAATGATATGATACCATGTGATCCATGATACGATACTAGGTGGACCACGATACGATACCACTAGGTGACCATGATCACGATACCAACACTTGACGATACGATACCTTGATGGTATCGCGAGACCTCAAGGAGGCGATATGATACTCGACAAGTATAGTGATACACGAGAGTTCTGGTATTGCGATACCAAAACTCAAGCAGACACGATACTTGGAGTTTTTGACACCCAAATTCAAAGATTTTTGCAAATATGTGTACCTTAGGTTCTCCTTCTCACTCCTTTGTGCCTGTAGATGCAAGGTCACTCTCCAAATCCAAGATACTGCACTAACGAGAGCAGACACATGTCTTGTTACTCTACGATACAGTCGCTTCGGTTTTGGTGTTTTCAAGGCCTGAAACTCAATTTTTCTCCACACTTTAGCTCTAAGCTCTCATTGAACTCCTCACATACCCAAGGTTGAAGAAAAAGAGGTGAAAATAGGGAATGTACGGTCAACAAGCGAAAAAATCAGAGAAGGTGAAGATGGGAGGAGATTGGGGTGATGATGATGATGATGAAGGAGAATAAAAACTCATAAGTTGAACTAAAAATGGTGATTTTTTCACCTTCCAACATTGCTACTCTATGTCTTACCATCACACGCTTGTCCTCCAAGCTCTCTCCCTTGCAACGGCACCAAATTTGGTGTCACTATAGCACAATAAAAAATACCAACGTGAAGAGATTCACCTAATATATTTTAATCCGTGGAGACGTGAGGACTCGTATGATGACCGTGACCAAGTGATGGCACGTGCGTGATTGAAAGCACACAAGCATGCACACACATACACACACGTGCACAAGGTATGAGCAAAGAGTGTAACACTGAAAGGAATTTCTAGTACTCCCCACGAGATTTCCAACAAACCTAAAATCACAACAAAATGATTTCATATGAGAAAGTTATGCCAGTTCAGGGTTCCCAGGGTTAAAATAAGGAAACAAGATCCCTCTAGGAGTACGTTAGAATTAGTGATATGATACCTCTTCTTCCATGATACAAGATACCACTACAAATGACACGAGCTTAGGCGATACAATCCTGCTATCAAGATGATACGATACTGAACTGGTCACGATACGATATCTCTGATTGGCTCGATACGATACCAACCTCACGATACAATACAAATATAGCTAACGATTTGTACCTTAGGTTCTCCTTGTCACTCCTATGTGCTTGTAGATGCAAGGTCAATCTCCAAATCCAAGATACTCCACTCACGATACAAGATGCAGGTCTTGTCACTCCACAATACTATCGCTCAGATTTTGGTGTTTTCAAGGCATCAAACTCAGTTTTTCCTCCACACTTTAGCTCTAAGCTCTCATTGAACTCCTCGCCTAGCCAAGATTGAAGAAAAAGAGGCGAAAATAGGGAATGTACAGTGAAAAAGCTAAAAAATCAGAGAAGGTGAAGATGGGAGGAGATGGGGGTGATGATGATGATGATGAAGCTGAATAAAAACTCAAAAATTGAACTAAAAATGGTGATTTCTTTACCTTCCAACATCGCTACTCTACGTCTTACCGTCACACATTTGTCCTCCAAGCTCTCTCCCCGACAACGGCACCAAATTTGGTGTCACTCTAGCAAAATGGCAAGTACCAAGGTGAGGAGATTCACCTCATATATGTCAATCCGTGAGAGATTTTTGCAAATATGTGTACCTTAGGTTCTCCTTGTCACTCCTATGTGCTTGTAGATGCAAGGTGAGTCTCCAAAACCAGGATACTGCACTCGCGATACTAGACGAAGGTCTTGTCACTCCACGATACTGTCACTAAGATTTTGGTGTTTTCAGGGCATGAAACTCAGTTCTCCCCCCACACTTTAGCTCTAAGCTCTCACTGAACTCCTTGCATAGCCAAGAATGAAGAAAAAGAGGCGAAAATAGGGAATGTATAGTCAAAAAGCAAAAAAATTAGAGAAGCTGAAGATGCGAGGAGATCGGGGTGATGATGATGATGAAGGTGAATAAAAACTCAGACACAGAACTGAATATGCTCATTTTTTTACCTTCCAACGTTGCTACTCTACATCTTACCATCACACACTCATCCTCCAAGCTCTCTCCCCAGCAACAGTGCCAAATTTGGTGTCACTCTGGCACAATGGCAAGTACCAATGTGAGGAGATTCACCTCATATATATCAATCCATGGAGACGTGAGGACTAGTATGAAGACCGTGAGCTAGTGATGGCACAAGTACGTGAGTGAAAGCACATTGTAGGCACACACATACACACACCTGCACAAGGTATGGGCAAAGAGTAGAACAATGGAAGGACTTTGTAGTACTCCCCACGAGCTTTCCAAAAAACCCAAAATCACAACAAACGGATTTCTTGTGAGAAAGTTATGCCAGTTCAGGGTTCTGAGGGTTACCACTACAGATGATACCAACTCAAGCAATACAATACTACTATCAAGACGATACGATACTGAAGTGGTCACAAAATGATACCTCTGATTGGCATGATGTGATACCAACCTCACGATACGATACTAGGATAGCTAACGATATGATAGTTGATTGGCTCACAATACGATACCAGTAGTTAGGATAATACGATACCAGTGAATTCCTGGACCATTCGATACCTTCACTGACGTGATAGGATTCCTTCCATGCGATACGATACCACTTGTCCTCGTGATACGATACTACTCCAATCACGATACGATACTGCTTGTGATACACGATACGATACCATTGAACATACACGATACTATACCTCCTACTGGATGATACGATACCACAAGATGCATGATACTAAATTGGCTATACGATACCAATCATGCATGCGATACGATATCGCTTGGTCAACGATACGATACCAGGTGGTCCACAATATGATACCAGGTGGACCACGGTACGATACCTCTTTTTCCACGATACATGATACCACTACAAATGATACCAGCTCAGGCAATACAATACTACTATCAAGACGATACGATACTCAAGTGGTCATGATATGATACCTCTGATTGGCACGATATGATACCAACCTCACTATACGATACTAGGATAGCTAACAATATGATACTTGATTGGCTCTTGACACGATACCAATAGTTAGGATGATACAATACCAGTCAATTCTCGCGATGATACAAAACCTTGACCGACGTGATAGGATACCTTCCAGACGATACAATACCACTTGTTCTCGCGATACGATACAGCTTGTGCTACACGATACGATTCTACTGATCAGACACGATATGATACCTCTTGTTGGACAATACGATACCGCAAGATGCGTGATACTAAATTGGCCATACGATACCAATCATGCACACGATATGATACCGCTTGGTCAATGATACGTTACCAGGTGGTCCACGAAACGATACCAAGTAGACCACGAAATGATACCACCGGGTGACCGCAATCGCAATACTAGCACTTGACGATATGATACCTTGATCGTATCATGATACCTCAAGGAGGCGATACGATACTCGACAAGTATAGCAATACAAGGGAGTTCTGGTATCACGATACCAAAACTCAACCAAACACAATACTTGAAGTTTTTGACACCCAAATTCAAAGATTTTTACAAATATGTGTACCTTAGGTTCTCTTTGGCACTCCTATGTGCTTGTAGATACAAGGTCACTCTCCAAATCCAAGATACTGCACTCGTGATACCAAATGCAAGTCTTGTCACTCCGCGATATTGTCGCTCAGATTTTGGTGTTTTCAGGGCATGAAAGTGAGTTTTGCTCGACGCTTTAGCTCTAAGCTCTCACTAAACTCCTCGCATAGCCAAGAATGGAGAAAAAAAGAAGTGAAAATAGGGAATATACAGTCAAAAAGCAAAAAAAACAGAAATAGTGTAGATGGGAGGAGATAGGGCTGATGACTATGATGAAGGTAAATAAAAACTCAGAAACTTAACTTAAAAATGGTGATTTTTCTACCTTCCAACTTTGTTACTCTACATCTTACCATCAAACACTCGTCCTCCGAGCTCTCTCCCAGCAACGGTGCTAAATTTTGTGTCACTCTAGCACAAGGGCAAGTACCAATGTGAGGAGATTCACCTCATATATGTCAGTCCATAGAGACATGAGGACTGGTATGGAGACCATGAGAAAGTGATGGCACAAGTGCGTGAGTGAAAGCACACAAGCATGCACACACATACACACACACAAGGTATGAGCAAAGAGTGAAACAATGGAAGGACTTTATAGTACTCCACACGAGCTTTCCAACAAACCCAAAATCACAACAAACGGATTTTGTATGAGAAAGTTATGCCAGTTAAGGGTTCTGCAGGTTAAAACAAAAAATCATGATCCCTCTGGGAGTACCTCATAATAGGCGATACGATACGTCTTTTTCCACGATTCATGATACCACTACAAATGATACCAACTGAGGCGATACAATACTCCTTTCAAGAGGATATGATACTGAAGTGGTCACGATACGATATATGTGATTGGCACAATAGGATACCAACCTCATGATATGATTCCAGTATAGCTAACGATACAATACTTGATTGGCTCATGATAGGATACCAGTAGTTAGGATGATACGATACTAGTGAATTTTCGGGATGATATGATACCTTGACCGACGGGATATGATACCTTCTAGGCGATACGATACCACTTGTGCTCGTGATACGATACTACTCTGACTGTGATATGATACTGCTTGTGCTACACAATATGATACCACTAAACAGACATTATACGATACCTCCTGTTGGACGATACGATAACACAAGATGCACAATACTAAATTGGCCATAGGATACTAATCATGCACGAGATACAATATCGCTTGGTCAATGATATGATACTAATTGGTCCGCGATACGATACCAGGAGGACCATGATACGATACCATCGGGTGATTGCGATCACGATACCAGCACTTCACGATATGATATCTTGATGGTATCAGGATACTTCAAGGAGGCAAAACGATTCTCGACAAGTGTAGCAATACACAAGAGTTCTGGTATTGCGACTCAACAAGACACGATACTTGGAGTTTTTGACACCGAAATTCGAAGATTCCTGCAAATATGTGTATCTTAGGTTCTCCTTGTCACTCCTATGTGCCTGTAGATGCAAGGTCACTCTCCAAATCCAAGATACTACGCTCGTGATACTAGATGCAGGTCTTGTCACTCGTCGATTTTATCGCATAGATTTTGGTGTTTTCAGGGTGTGAAACTCAATTTTTCCTCCACGCTTTGGCTCTAAGCTCTCTGAACTCCTCGCATAGCCAAGAATGAAGAAAACGAGGCGAAAATAGGGAATGTACAATCAAAAAGTGAAAAAATTAGAGAAGGTGAAGATGGGAGGAGACGAGGGTGATGATGATGATGAAGGTGAATAAAAACTTAGAAACTGAACTCAAAATTGTGTTTTTTTTACCTTCCAATGTCGCTACTCTACGTTTTACTGTCAAACGCTCGTCCTCCAAGCTCTCTCCCCGGCAACAATGCCAAATTTGATGTCACTCTAGCACTGGCAAGTACCAATGTGAGGAGATTCAACTCATATATGTCAATCCGTGGAGACGTGAGGACGAGTATAAAGACCACGAGCAAGTGATGGCACAAGTGCATGAGTGAAAGCACACAAGCATGCACACACATACACACATGCATGCAAGGTATGAGCCAAGAGTGGAACAATGGAAGGACTTTGTAGTACTCCCCACGAGCTTTACAACAAATCCAAAATCATGGTACGATACCAATAGTAAGGATGATACGATACCAATGAATCTCAAGACGATACGATACCTTGATCGACACGATACGATGCCTTCCAAGCGATATGATACCACTTGTCCTCACGACACGATACTACTCTGACCGTGATATGATGGTGCTGGTGCAATGCGATACGATACCAGTGAACAGACAAGATACGATACCTCCTACTAGACGATACAATACCTCAAGATGCATGATACTAAATTGTCCATGTGATATCAATCATGCACCATACTAAATTGGCCATACGATACCGCAAGATGCACGATACTAAATTGGCCATATGATACCATCAATCCGTGGAGACATGAGGACTCGTATGAAGCCTGTGAGCAAGTGATGGCACAAGTGCATGAGTGAAAGCACACAAGCCTGCACACACATACACACATGCACACAAGGTATGAGCAAAGAGTGGAACAATGAAAGGACTTTGTAGTACTCGCCATGAGCTTTCCAACAAACCCAAAATCACAACAAACGGACTTCATATGAGAAAGTTATGCCAGTTCAGGGTTCTAAGGGTTAACACAAGGAAACAGGATCCCTCTAGGAGTACCTCAGAAGAGGATAGCATGACACGATACCAACCTCATAATATGATACCATGATAGCTAATGATACGATACTTGATTGGCTCACAATACAATACTAGTAGTTAGGATGATACGATACCAGTGAATTCTCGAGATGATACGATACCTTCACTGATGCGATACAATACCTTCCAGGTGATATGATACCACTTGTCCTCGTGATACAATACTACTCCAATCACGATACGACACTCCTTGTGCTACATGATACGATACCACAGAATAGACACGATACGATACCTCGTGCTGGACAATACGATACCGCAAGATGCACGATACTAGATTGGCCATACAATACCAATCATGCACACGATATGAAAGTGCTCAGCCAATGATATGATATGAGGTGGTCCACCATATGATACCAGGTGGACCACGATACGATACCACCGAGTGACCACAATCGGGATACCAACACTTGATGATACGATACCTTGATGGTATCACGATATCTCAAGGAGGCGATACGATACTCGACAAGTTTTAGTATCGTGATACTAAAACTCAACCAGACATGATACAATTTTTGACACACAAATTCAAAGATTTTTTGAAAATATGTGTACCTTAGGTTCTCCTTGTCACTCCTATGTGCTTGTAGATGCAAGGTCACTGTCCAAATGCAAGATACTACACTCGAGATACCAGACGCAGGTCTTGCCACTATGTGATATTATCGCTCAAGTTTTGGTGTTTTCAGGGTGTGAAACTCACTTTTTCCTCCATGCTTTAGCTCTAAGCTCTCATTGACTCCTCACATAGCCAAGAATAAAGAAAAAGGGGCAAAAATAGCAAATTTACAGTCAAAAAATGAAAAAAATAGAGAAGGTGAAGATGGGAACAGATGGGGGTGATGAGGATGATGAAGGTGACTAAAAACTCAGAAACTGAACTGAAAATGGTGATTTTTTTACCTTGCAACATTCCTACTCTACGTCTTACCATCACAAGCTGGTCCTCCAAGCTCTTTCCCTGTCAACAGTGCCAAATTTGGTGTCACTCTAGCACAATGGCAAGCACCAACGTGAGGAGATTCATCTCATATATGTCACTCCATGGAGACGTGAGGACTGGTATGAAGACCATGAGCAAGTGATGGCACAAGTGCGTGAGTGAAAGCACAGAAGCATGCACACATAGGCACACACGTGCACAAGGTATGAGCAAAGAAATAAACATTGAAAGGACTTTGTAGTACTCCCCACGAGCTTTCCAACAAACCAAAAATCACAACAAATTGATTTTGTATGAGAAAGTTATGCCAGTTCAGGGTTCTCATGGTTAAAACAAGGAAACATGATCCCTCTAGGAATACCTCAAAACTGGCGATACAATACCTCTTCTTCCATGATACAGGATACCACTACAGATGATACCATCTCAGGCTATACAATTCTGCTATCAAGATGATATGATACTGAAGTGGTCACAATACAATACCTCTGATTGGCACGATACGATACCAACCTCACGATACAATACCAAGATAGCTAATGATACGATACTTGATTGGCTCATGATAGGATACTAGTAGTTAGGATGATACAATACCAGTGAATTCTCGGGCTGATACGATACCTTGACCGACATGATACGATACCTTCGAGGTGATACGATACCACTTGTCCTCGCGATACAATACTACTCCGACCGCAATACGATACTGCTTCTGCTACGCAATACGATACCACAGAACAGACACTATATGATACCTCGTGTTGGAGGATACGATACCGCAACATGCATGATACTAAATTGGCCATACAATACCAATCATGCATGTGATATGAAACCGCTTGATCAACGATACGATACCAGGTGGTCCCCGATAAGATAATAGGTGCATCACGATACCATACCACTGGGTGACCGTGATTGTGATACCAACACTTGACGATAGGATACCTTGATGGTATCGCGATACCTCAAGGAGGTGACACAACACTCGACAAGTATAGCGATACATGTGAGTTCTGGTATCGCAATACCAAAACTCAACCAGACATGATACTTGGAGTTTTTGACACCCAAATTCAAAGATTTTGGCAAATATTTGTACCTTAGGTTCTCTCTGTCACTGTTATGTGCCTGTAAATGCAAGGTCACTCTCCGAATCTAGGATACTACACTCATGATACTAGACGGAGGTCTTCTCACTCTTCGATACTCTCGAACAGATTTTCGTGTTTTTAGGGTGTGAAACTCAGTTTTTCCTCCACGCTTTAGCTCTAAGCTCTCACTGAACTCTTCACATAGCGAAGAATGGAGAAATAGAGGCAAAAATAGGGAATGTACACTCAAAAAGCTAAAAAAAACAAAGAAGGTGAAGATGGGAGGAGATGGGGGTGATGATGATGATGAAGGTGATTAAAAACTCAGAAACTAAATTCAAAATGGTGATTTTTTTACTTTGCAACATCGCTACTCTACATCTTACCATCACATGCTCGTCTTCCAAGCTCTCTCCTCGACAACGGCGCCAAATTTGGTGTCACTTTAGCACTATGGCAAGTACCAATGTGAGGAGATTCATCTCATATATGTCAATCCGTGGAGACGTGACGACTGGTATGAAGACTATGAGCAACTGATGGCACAAGTGCGTGAGTGAAAACACACAAGCATGCACACACATACACACACAAGGTATGAGCAAAGAGTTGAACAATGGAAGCACTTTGTAGTACTCCTTACGAGCTTTCCAACAAACCCAAAATCACAACAAACGGATTTTGTATGAGAAAGTTATGCTAGTTTAGGCTTCTGAGGGTTAAAATAAGGAAATAGGATCCCTCTAGGAGTACCTTAGAACACGCGATACGATACCTCTTTTTCCACAATAAACGATACCACTATAGTCGATACCAGCTCAGGCGATACAATACTGCTATCAAGACAATATGATACTGAAGTGGTCACGATACGATAATTCTGGTTGGCACGATACGATACAAACCTCATGATACGATACGAGGATAGCTAATGATACCATACTTGATTGGTTCACGATACGATACTAGTAGTTAGGATGATACGATACCAGTGAATTCTCGGGACGATATGATACCTTGACCGATGCGATACGATACCTTCCACATGATACGGTATCACTTGTCCTTGCGATACGATACTACTCCGACCACGATACGATACTGCTTGTGTTATGCAATACGATACCACTGAAGAGACACAATACGATACCACCTACTCGACGATACGATACCGCAAGATGCACGATACTAACTTGGCCATATGATACCAATCATGCACGCGATACAATACCGCTCGGTGAACGATATGATATCAGGTGGTCCACGATACGATACCAGGTGGACCACGATACAATACCATGGGGTGACCACGATCACGATACCAACACTTGACAATACCATATCTTGATGGTATCACGATACCTCAAGGAGGCGATATGATACTCAACAAGTATAGGGATACACGAGAGTTTTGGTATCGTGATACCAAAATTCAATCAGACACGATATTTGGAGTTTTTGACACCTAAATTTAAAGATTTTTGCAAATATGTGTACCTTAGGTTCTGGTCAATCTCCAAATCCAAGATACTCCACTCATGATACTAAATGTAGGTCTTGTCACTCGGCGATATTGTTGCTTAGATTTTGGTGTTTTCAGGCTGTGAAACTCAGTTTTTCCTCCACACTTTAGGTCTAAGCTCTCACTGAACTCCTCACATGGCCAAGAAAGAAGAAAAAGAGGCAAAAATAGGGAATGTAATGTCAAAAAGCGTAAAAATAGAGAAGGCGAAGATGGGAGGAGATGGGGGTGATGATGATGATGAAGGTGAATTAAAACTCAGAAACTGATGTGAAAATGATGATCAACATCGCTACTGTACGTCTTACCGTCACAACCTCATCCTCCAAGCTCTCTCCTCGGCAATGGTGCCAAATTTGGTGTCACTCTAGCACAATGGCAAGTACCAACATGAGGAGATTCATCTCATATATGTCAATCCATGCAGACCTGAGGATTGGTATGAAAACCATGAACAAGTGATGGCACAAGTGCGTGAGTGAAAGCACACAAGCATGCACACACATACACACACATACACACAAGGTATGAGCAAAGAGTGGAACAATGGATGGGCTTTGTAGTACTCCCCAAGAGCTTTCCAGCAAGCCAAAAATCACAACAAACGGATTTTGTATGAGAAAGTTATGCTAGTTTAGGGTTCTCAGGGTTAAAATAGGGAAAGAGGATCCCTCTAGGAGTACCTTAGAAGAGGTGATACGATACCGCTTTTTCCATGATACACGAAACCACTACAAATGATACTATGTCAGGCGATACAATATTGCTATCAAGACAATATGATAATGAAGTGGTCATGATATGATACCTCTGATTGGCACGATATGATACCAACCTCACTGTACGCTACGAGGATAGCTAATGATACGATTCTTGTTTGGCTCATGATACGATACTAGTAGTTAAGATGATACGATACCAGTGAATTCTCGTGATGATATGATACCTTGACCGACGTGATACGATACCTTCCACGTGATACGGTACCACTTGTCCTCGCGGTATGATACTACTCCGATTGGGATACAATACTACTTGTGCTACGTAATACGATACCACTGAACAGACATGATATGATAGATCCTACTGGACGATACCATGCCGCACGATGCAGGATACTAACTTTGCCATACGATACCAATCATGCACGTGATACGATACCGCTTGATCAATGATATGATACCAGGTGGTCCGTGATACAATACCAGGAGGACCACGATACTATACCACCAGGTGACCGTGATGACGATACCAAAACTTGACGATACCATACCTTGATGGTATCGAGATACCTCAAGGAGGCAATACGATACTCGAAAAGTATAGTGATAGAGGGGAGTTCTGGGATCGCGATACCAAAACTCAATGAGACATGATACTTGGAGTTTTTGTGACCCAAATTCAAAGATTTTTGCAAATATGTTTACCTTAGGTTCTCCTTGTCACTCCTATGTGCCCGTAGATGCAAGGTCACTCTCCAAATCCAAGATACTGCACTAACGATACCAGACATAGGTCTTGTCACTCTGCGATATTGTCGCTTAGATTTTGGTGTTTTCAGGGCGTGAAACTCAGTTTTTCTCCACACTTTCCCTCTAAGCTCTCATTGAACTTCTCTAGCCAAGAATGAAGAAAAAGAGGTGAAAACAGGGAATGTATGGTCAAAAAGCAAAAAAATCAGAGAAGGTGAAGATCGGAGGAGATGGGGGTGATGATGATAATGATGGAGGAGAATAAAAACTCAAAAACTGAACTAAAAATGGTGATTTTTTCACCTTCTAACGTTGCTACTCTACATCTTACCATCACACGCTCGTTCTCCAAGCTCTCTCCCTAGCAACGGTGCAAAATTTGTTGTCACTCTACCACAATGGCAAGTACCAATGTGAGGAGATTCACCTCATATATGTCAATCCGTGGAGACGTGAGGACCGGTATGATGACCGTGAGCAAGTGATGGCACAAGTGGGTGAGTGAAAGCACACAAGCATGCACACACATACACACACATGCAAAAGGTATAAGCAAAGAGTGGAACACTCAAAGGAATTTGTAGTACTCCCCACGAGCTTTCCAACAAACCTAAAATTGATTTCCTATGAGAAAGTTATGCAAGTTCAGGGTTCTCAGGGTTAAAACAAGGAAACAGGATCCCTCTAGGAGTACCTCAGAATTAGCGATACGATACCTCTTCTTCCATAATGGAGTCACTGCTATGTGCTTATAGATACAAGGTCACTCTCCAAATCCAGGACACTGCACTCGCGATAGGAGACGCAAGTCTTGTCACTCCGTGATATTGTCCCTTAGATTTTGGAGCAAAGAGAGGAACAATGGAAGGGCTTTGTAGTACTCCCTAGGAGCTTTCCAACAAGCCCAACATCACAACAACCGGATTTTTGTATGAGAAAGTTATGCTAGTTTAGGGTTCTCAGGGTTCAAATAGGGAAACAGGATCCCTCTAGGAGTAGTTTAGAATAGGCGATATGATACCTCTTTTTCTATGATACATGATACCACTATAGATGATACCAACTCAGGCGATACAATATTGCTATCAAGACGATACGATAATGAAGTAGTCATGATACGATACCTCTGATTGGCATGATAGGATACCGACCTCACTGTATGATACAAGGATAGCTAATGATACGATACTTGATTGCCTCACGATATGATACTAGTTGTTAAGTTGATACGATACTAGTGTATTCTCAAGATGATACGATACCTTGACCGACATGATACGATACCTTCCACATGATACGGTACCACTTGTCCTGGCGGTACAATACTACTCGGATCGGGATACGATATTGCTTGTGCTACACAATACGATACCACTGAACAGACATGATATGATACCTCCTACAGGATGATACCATACCGCAAGATGCACGATACTAACTTCGCCATACGATACCAATCATGCATGTGATACGATACCGCTAGTTTTATGATATGATACCAAGTGGTCCGTGATACGATATCAGGCGGACCACGATATGATACCACCGGGTGACCGTGATCACGATACCAACACTTGACGATACGATACCTTGATAGTATCATGATACCTCAAGGAGGCGATAGGATACTCGACAAGTATAGCGATATACGGGAGTTCTGGTATTGCGATACTAAAACTCAACCATACACGATACTTGGAGTTTTTGACACCCAAATTCAAAGATTTTTGGAAATATGTGTACCTTAGGTTCTCCTTGTCATTGATACGATACCTCTTTTTCCATGCTATACAATACCACTATAGACGATACCAGCTTAGGTGATACAATACTGCTATCAAGACAATACGATACTGAAGTGGTCATGATACGATACCTCTGATTGGCACGATACAATACCAAGGTCACGATACGATACCAAGATCGCTAACGATACCATACTTGATTGGGTCATGATACGATACCACTAGTTACGATGATACGAAACAAGTGAATTCTCGGGATGATATGATACCTTGACAGATGTGATATGATACCTTCCAAGCGATATGATACCACTTGTCCTCGCGATACGATACTACTCAAATCGTGATATGATATTACTTGTACTATGATACGATACCGCAAGATGCACGATACTAAATTGGTCATACGATACGAATCATGGACGTGATATGATACCACTTGATCAACGACACGTTACTAGGTGGTCCACCAAACGATACCAAGTAGACCACGATACGATACCATTGGGTGACCGCGATCGCAATATGAGCACTTGACGATACGATACCTTGATCGTATCATGATACTTCAAGGAGGCGATATGATATTGGACAAGTATAGCAATACAAGGGAGTTCTGGTATCCCGATACCAAAACTCAACCAGACACAATACTTGAAGTTTTTGACACCCAAATTCAAATATTATGAGGTCACTTTCCAAATCCAGGGTAATGCACTCGCGATACCAGACGCAGGTCTTGTCACTCCGCGATATTGTCACTGAGATTTTGGTGTTTTTAGGGCATGAAATTGAGTTTTTGCTCCATGCTTTAGCTCTAAGCTCTCACTAAACTCCTCGCATAGCCAAGAATGGAGAAAAAAAGAAGTGAAAATAGGGAATGTAAAAAAAAAAGGCAAAAAAATCAGAGAAGGTGAAGAAGGGAGGACATGGGGGTGATGACGATGATGAAGGTGAATAAAAACTCAGAAACTTAACTGAAAAATGGTGATTTTTCTACCTTCCAACTCTGCTACTCTACATCTTACCATCAAACACTCGTCCTCCAAGCTCTCTCCCCGGCAACGATGCCGAATTTGGTGTCACTCTAGCACAATGGCAAGTACCAATGTGAGAAGATTCACCTCATATATGTCAGTCCATGGAGACATGAGGACTGGTATGAAGACCATGAGCAAGTGATGGCATAAGTGCGTGAGTGAAAGTACACAAGCATGCACACACATACATAGACACACAAGGTATGAGTAAAGAGTTGAACAATGGAAGGACTGGCGATACGATACCTCTTCTTCCACAATACACGATACCACTATAGTCGATACCAGCTCAAGCGATACAATATTGCTATCAAGACTCTAGTGGACACGATACGATAATTCTGATTGGCACGATATGATGCCAACCTCACGATATGATAATTCTGATTGGCACGATACTATACCAACCTCACAATACCATATGAGGATAGCTAATGATATGATACTTGATTGGCTCATGATACGATACTAGTAGTTAGGATGATACGATACCAGGGAATTCTCTGGATGATACGATACCTTGACCAACGTGATACGATACCTTCCATGTGATACGGTACCACTTGTCCTCGCGATACGATACTACTCCAACCACAATACGATACTGCTTGTGCTATGCAATACGATACCACTAAACAGACATGATACAATACCACCTACTGGACGATACAATACTGCAAGATGCACAATACCAACTTGGCCATACGATACCAGTCATGCACGCGATACGATCCCGCTCAGTGAACGATATGATATTAGGTGGTCCACGATACGATACCAGGTGGATCACGATACAATACCAGGGGGTGTCCGTGATCACGATACCAACACTTGACAATACCATACCTTGATAGTATCGCGATACCTCAAGGAGGCGATATGATACTCGACAAGTATAGTGATACACGGGAGTTTTGGTATCGTGATACACAGGAGTTTTAGTATCGTGATATCAAAACTCAATCAGACATGATATTTGGAGTTTTTGACACCTAAATTCAAAGATTTTTGCAAATATGTGTACCTTAGGTTCTCCTTGTCACTCCTATGTGCCTATAGATGCAAGGTCAATCTCCAAATCCAAGATACTCTACGATACTATCGCTCAGATTTTGATGTTTTAAGGGTGTAAAACTCAGTTTCTCCTCCATGCTATAGGTCTAAGCTCTCACTGAACTCCTCACATAGCCAAGAATAAAGAAAAAGAGGAAAAAAAAAAGGAAATGTACAGTCAAAAAGCAAAAAAATAGAGAAGGTGAAGATGGGAGGAGATGGGGGTGATGATGATGATGAAGGTGAATAAAAACTCAAAAACTGATCTGAAAATGATGATTTTTTTACCTTGCAACATCGCTACTCTATGTCTTACCATCACAGGCTCGTCCTCCAAGCTCTCTCCCCGACGACTGTGCCAAATTTGGTGTCACTCTAGCACAATGGCAAGTACCAACATGAGGAGATTCATCTCATATATGTCAATCCATGGAGACGTGAGGACTCGTATGAAAACCATGAGCAAGTGATGACACAAGTGCATGAGTGAAAGCACACATGCATGCACACACATACACACACACAAGGTATGAGCAAAGAGTGGAACAATGGAAGGGCTTTGTAGTACTCCCTAGGAGCTTTCCAACCAGCCCAAAATCACAACAAACTGATTTTGTATGAGAAAGTTATGCTAGTTCAGGGTTCTCAAGGTTAAAATAGGGAAACTGGATCCCTCTTGAAGTACTTTAGAACAGGCGATACGATACCTCTTTTTCCATGATACATGATACCACTACAGATATACCAGGTCAGGCGATACAATATTGCTATCAAGACGATACGATAATGAAGTGGTCATGATACGATACCTCTGATTGGCACGATATGATACCAACCTCACTATACGATACCAGGATAGCTAATGATACGATACTTGATTGGATCAGGATACGATACTAGTACTTAAGATGATACGATACCAGTGAATTCTCGGGACGATACGATACCTTGACCGACGAGATACGATACTTTCCATGTGATACGGTACCACTTGTCCTCACGGTACGATACTACTTCGATCAAGATACGATACTGCTTGTGCTATGCAATACGATACCACTGAACTGACATGATCTGATACCTCCTACTACATGATACCATACCGCAAGATGCACGATACTAACTTTGCCAAAGGATACCAATCATGCACGCGATACGATACCGCTCGATCAATGATATGATACTAGATGATCTGTGGTACAATACTAGATGGACCATGATACGATACCACCAGGTGACCATGATCATGATACCAACACTTGACGATACAATACCTTGATGGTATCGCGATACCTCAAGGAGGCGATACAATACTCGACAAGTATAGCAATACATGTGAGTTTTGGTATCACAATACCAAAACTGAAGCAGACACATACTTGGAGTTTTTGACACCTAAATTCAAAGAATTTTGCAAATATGTGTACCTTAGGTTCTCCTTATCCCTCCTATGTGCCTGTAGATGCAAGCTCACTCTCCAAATCCAAGATACTCCACTAACGATACCAGACACTGGTCTTGTCACTCTGTGATACTATCACTTAGATTTTGGTGTTTTTAGGGCGTGAAACTCAATTTTTCTCCACACTTTAGCTCTAAGCTCTCATTGAACTCCTCGCATAGCCAAGATTGAAGAAAAAGAGGTGAAAATAGGGAATGTACAGTCAAAAAGCGAAAAAATCAGAGTAGATGAAGATGGGAGGAGATGGGGGTGATGATGATGATGATGAAGGAGGATAAAAACTCAGAAATTGAACTGAAAATGCTGATTTTTTCACCTTGCAACGTTGCTACTCTACATCTTACCATCACACACTTGTCCTCCAAGCTCTCTCCCTGGCAATGGTGCCAAATTTGGTGTCACTCTAGCACAATGGAAAGTAGCAACATGAGGAGATTCACCTCATATATGTCAATCCAGAGACGTGAGGACTGGTATGATGACCGTGAGCAAGTGATGGCACAAGTGCCTGAGTGAAAGCACACAAGCATGCACACACATACACATAGGTGCACAAGGTATGAGCAAAGAGTGGAATACTGAAAGGACTTTGTAGTACTCCCCACGAGCTTTCCAACAAACCTAAAATCACAACAAACTGATTTCATATGAGAAAGTTATGCCAGTTCAGGGTTCTGAGGGTTAAAACAAGGAAACAGGATCCCTCTAGGAGTACCTAAGAATTAGCGATACGATCCCTCTTCTTCCATGATACAGGATACCACTACAGATGATACGAGCTCAGGTGATACAATGCTGCTATCAAGATGGTACGATACTGAAGTGGTCACGATACGATACCTCTAATTGACTCAATACAATACCAACCTCACGATACGATACCAAGATAGTTGTTGATAGTCAAGGTCATGCACAAGCATGGAAGCGCATCAATGAAGTGGACACACAAGAAGAAGGAGCATGTAGGGAGCTTCAAGAAGCACATGTCAAGTTTTCATAAGAAATCCCTATAAAAATAGTGATTTTTATCACGAAAAACCATTGTAAATACCATTTTCTATTTTTACAACTCCATTTTGTTCAAGCCAAGGAGTCCTTGAGCTTGAGTAGTATTAAAAGTATTAGACTCTGTTTGATCCCCCAAATAAGCCCTGGAACCTAATTTTTAACTATGCTAGACACTAGGTCTAGACAGGGCCAAAACCACTCAAAAAACTATAAAAAGGGCTGGAGAGCTCATTTTAAGGGGGAATTTGTTGTAGATTTCAGCTTTGTAAGAGAGTTCTTTTGTAATCGAAGTCCTTCCATTGTTCCACTCTTTGCTCTTACCTTGTGCGCGTGTGTGTATGTGTGTGCATGCTTGTGTGTTTTCACTCACGCACTTGTGCACTTCTCTTGCTCTTGGTCTTCATACCAGTCCTCACGTCTCCATGGATTGACATTTATGAGGTGAAGCTCCTCACGTTGGTACTCGCCATTGTGCTAGAGTGACACCAAATTTGGCGTCGTTGCCGGGGAGAGAGCTTGGAGGACGAGTGTGTGACGGTAAGACGTAGAGTGGCGATGTTGGAAGGTAAAAAAATCACCATCTTCAGTTCAATTTCTGAGTCTTGCTTCATCTTCATCATCATCATCACCTCCATCTTCTCCCATCTTCATCTTCTTTGTTTTTTTCATTTTTCGACAGTACATACACTCGTTCTTTACTTGTGGCTGTGAGAAAGAAGTGCACGGGGAGTTGAGAACCAAAAACATTGAAGAAAAACACTTGAAAAACTCTCAAAAACACCAAAATCTAGGCATCAGTATCGCGGAGTGAAAAGAGCAGTGTCTGGTATCGTGCGGGTGGTATTGACAGTTTGGAGATAGATTTTGCATCTACAGGCTGATAGGAGTGACAAGGAGGACCAAGGTACATATATCTGCAAAAAATTTTGAATTTGGGCTTAAAAATCTCCAAGTATCATGTCCAGTTGAGTTTTGGTATCGTGATACCAGAATTCTCGAGAATATCGCGATACTTGTCGAGGTATCGTATCCTGCACACCCACTTGAGGTATTGCGATACCATTCTGGTATTCATCGTCAAGTGCTGGTATCGCGATCGTGGTCGCCCGGTGGTATAGTATCATGCACCTTGTGGTATCGTATCGTCGATCGAGCAGTATCGTATCGTGTGTGATAGTGGTATCGTATCACCACTTGCATAAGTATCGCGTGCAAAGTTGGTATTGTGTCGCCAACTCGGTATCGTATCGCCTCCTATTTTGGTATCCTATCGTGCATGCCCACTTGAGGTATCACGATACCATTCTGGTATCCTATCCTCAAGTGCTGGTATTGTGATCGTGGTCATCCCGGTGGTATCGTATCGCGGTCCACCTGGTATCATATCTTTGATCGAGCGGTATCGTATCGTGCCTATTCTAGTATCGTATCGTGCAAAAAATTGGTATCGTATCGTCTGACCCTTTGGTATCGTATCGTCCATAGAACGAGTATCATATCTTGAGAGCTCTAGTATTGTATCGTGTAAATTATTGGTATCGTATCGTCCCTTACCCTGGTATCATATCGTGAGCAATCTGGTATCATATCATCCACTAACTTGGTATCGTATCATCAAATGCAAAGGTATCGTATCGTCGAATGCAGAGGTATCGTATCGTGTGATTTCTGGTATCGTATCGTGAGGTTGGTATCATATCGTGGACTTGGTGGTATCATCTAGGGAGTGCTATCGTATCATCTAAGGTGGTATCGTCCATAGTGGTATCGCGTGGAAAATCTGGTATTGTATCGCCTGTCCTGAGGTACTCCCAGAGGGATCTTGTTTCCACGTTTTAACCCCCCAAAACCCTGAACTGGCATAACTTTCTCATATGAAATCCGTTCGGAGTGATTTTGGGCTCGTTGGAAAGCTCGTTACGGTAAAATTAATACGAGGATTATTAGATAGGGTATTCTGAAGTTGACCCTCAGGTTGGACTAGGAAGCAAGGGGTTCCACAAGATTTTGAGCAATTGAAAGGACAATTTTGGACTTGTAGACAAGGCTTATGAACCTAAGCTCAAGTTGATACTTAGGAAGAGATAGATAAAGTACCAAATCACTTGAAACTAAGGTCAACCACACAACCAAGTTAGGGACTCACAACTCAGTGGTTAATACTACGTGCTGAATTCATAGACAAGTGAGTCAAAAATGTCATTTAACTAGGAGAGATTCTTGGCTTCTGAAGACATGCATAGATCCGTACCTAGGGAAGGTCTTATGTCTATAGAGGAAGGGGAATATAGGATGTCTCTTCAATACATATCCACTAACCTGCAAGGAATACCCATCTACCTCGACGGTCTATACAACTTAGTAGCAAGAATGAGAAACACTACTGAATTAGAAATAGTTCCAAGACCAGCTGTCAAGTACGAAGACAGAGTCTACATGGACAAGATGGGCCAGATATATGTAGTAATCGAAAACCCTGATCAGATTAATGAAAGAAGAGAGTTATCTCGAGACCATGCAAGTACCTCACAAAACCCATTCGAGCACCAGCAAAGAATAGAAACTGTGATGTTAGGACAAATGAGCCAACGGAGTATACCCAATAGACCACATGAACAATTCACCATGCCAAGAATTAACTCCAACAACCAAATTAGCCAAGGAATGGGAAATATGAATAGACCTACCTTTATGATAGAACCACACCAAGGTGTTTCCATCATCATTGAATCCCCAGAGCCAGGCAGAAGACTGAGACCCATCCAATTGGCCAAATGTATGCGAAAGCGTTACGATGGCACAGGAGAGCCATATGACCACATTGCAGAATTCAAGCAGTTGTTGCAAGCGGAGCAAGTGGATGACTTTTTCATGCAATATGAATCCTTTGGGCTAACCCTCACTAGAATAGCCTTAACTTGGTTTCAATCCTTGGATGCAAATTCCTTTGGCAATATTGAACAATTCTTCCAATAATTTATTTGGGAATTCACTAAGCGAGGGATCAAGCACAATTCATCATCCTTACTACATAGTTTCAAACAAGCTCCTAATGAGACAATAAAAAATGCAGTACGAAGATTTAATCAATACGTGACCCGATGCTCTATGACAGAGAGACCTTCTCAGCAGAAAATTATATCCCTATTTTTAGAAGGTCTAACCAATGGAACATTGAGAATGTTAGTATACGTAAAATGGTTGCAAACTCTGAGTGAGTGTCTTCAAGAATGTATAGATTTGGAAGACAACTTAGCTGAGGATCTCAAAATCACACAAGATCTTACCAAATCAGAGGATACAAGGAGCAATGAGACTTCTAGTTCGAGTTATGTGGAGGAAGTGGTAGCATTAGTGGCCAAGAAATTAGGGGTACAAGGACAAAGGAACTACCAGAACTCTTCCTTGAGAGTGCCAATGTTAGGAAGTTGCACACGTTGTGGTGGAGATCATCCATCTCATGTCTGCACCAGAGAAGGATTAGGGTTATCACAACCTTACCCATACGATAGACCATCAACTCAAGAGCCTAACATGTACTCTTATAGTGAGCAGAAGTACCCCAACCACAACACCGAGAACTATCCAATGAATAGACAGCCACGACCGTTTGAACCACCCCAATGTAGACCATACTGGTACCCTCCTAGAGAACAAGGCAGAGAAGTTCCTAGGTATAACCCATGTCCAGGACCACAAGGAGCAACTAGACTGTATGAACATGAAGGATATAGCCAACCTCAACCTATACCAAGACAACAATCACCCCACCCACTAGCTCCGACACAAGGGTAGAACATCACAATACAAGTTATTTGTCTTGAGTGTGGCAGAGAACAGCTCTGGAGAGATTGTCCCGGATGTCCCTCGACTGCACCAAAGGTTACACTCATTAATGTAGTAGGCTTAGTAGGGGATTCAAGTTCCTGTAGTGATAATGTGGCTCCTATACATGCAGTTACTAGGGCACAAACATTACAAAAAGCTAAACTAGGTGAGCAATCAGAGCCCAGTGAGTCAGGAGAGCCTAGTGAGAGAAAAACAAGAACATGGAAGGATACTAGAGAGAAGGTCAATCGTAAGTGGACCAAAAAGTTATCTGAACTAGAAGAAGGCCTAAAAGATGCAAAAAAAAAGAAGATATTGCCTCTCAAAGCCCCTCGCATGTCAAAACTCCATCCACACCACCTCATCCCCAACCTCAACTCCACCCACCAACCATTGTAAATAGACCACAAGTAGGGTCTGTTCTTGCAGATCCAACCTCAGAAGACTTGGACATGATGTTCAAGGCATACCAGGCTCGACTTCAAGAAAGGCCAACACCTGCAAACCTAGACAAGAGCTACCCTAGAGCAGATTTAGAGATTGAACGGACAAAAATGTGCATAAAAATGGTGGAACTAGCTCAAGGTATGTTCGAGGCCAATCAATCATTCAATCAGACGAATGCTCTTACACCGGGTTTGCACTTCCAGGGCTTACTAGAAAGATTAGAGCAGTTGGTAAATAAACCTCAAGTTTCTTTACCTCCACAGGCTCAACCAACTGTTGAAAGAGAAAGCTCATCACCAAAGAAAGTCTATGTTCCTGACTCCATAGATGAGGGAGAACCTCTTTCAATTCAACATCACACTCAAAAGTTCTTGCAGGAAATACAAGAAGAGAAATGGATGCTTCCCCTCCTATTCTTGAAATTGATGATGGTCACGATCAATTCCCACAAGACATTCCATCTATTTATGGAGACCAAGTAGAGCAACAAGAAAAAGAAAGTTTAGGATTTGAATCCAATTCCTTACAAGAGTTGCCACAATTCATAGGCCCATGGGAATCTGGCTCTCTTCAGATCAGAGCTCCCACAATATTGGTAAGAAATGAAGACTCCGTGGTTCCAAGAAACACTGACGTTGTGAAGAACACTAAGGTTTAGTGTCATTTCACTGTAGAAGAGTTGCAGAAAGCAAAACCGGAGCTATGGAATCATGTGAAGAATCAGGTTCCAGAACTTGATTCCAATATGCCCAAAGCAGGCTCTAAGCAGGAATTTTGAGAGATACCTCTACACAAAATAGGGGACATGAGCGAAGGTGAGGAAGGCAATACTTATCTTCCGATCACCTACCAAGGTTACACAACCAAAGCAATCATCGATTCTGATGCTGGTGTTGCTATTGCGACCACTTCCCTGTGTAAGCAATGGGGTAAACCCGCATTAAGACCAACTAGAATGAAGCTTCAGATGGCTGACGGCCATGTGGACAGACCTCTAGGATTGCTAGAAGGGATAACTCTAACCACCTGTGGTGTAGAGTTTGAGCACACCTTTGCTATATGTAACTTTGGTAAAACTAATACCTACAAAATGATCTAAGGAAGACCCTTCCTATGACAATTGCAAGTGGTACAGGATTGGGGAACCAACTCCTTATACTTGCAATGCTTAGGAGTCACAACAAAGGTCAATTTGAAGGATTACATCTTCAAAGATTTACCACCCCTACAGTGGAATTCTATCCACAAGGAGCAAGAAGATTCGATCTCTGTGCATTCTAAAAGTTCATCTGAGACATCCTGGATGCATGAAGATACTCATTTGTGGATGTGCAAGGTCGCAAAGGAAGAGGAGAAACGCCTAAAAGCGAGAGAAAAAGGAAATTCTCAAGGAGATAGACCAATTAGAGACCCAGCCTATACACTGATGATCTTTCCAGATGAGGAATTTGAACCACATGGTTGGGCAGAAATATTAGCTACCATGGACATTGCAGTGAATGAAGAACAATGGACACCTCATTGTGATGAGGAGGGTTATGATATCTCAGTGTTCATGTGCCAGCCCTTGCTAGAAGAATGTGACGCTAGTGATTTCATAGAAAAAGAAGAGAATGGTGATGATCTAGAGTCCATTGTGATGGATAGTTGCTTTATTTTAGAGGAGCACTATCTAGAAGACATAGGAGTATTTACCCAAAAGGAAGAAGAACCTCTCACAAGCATTAAAACTGTCAATTCAAAGGATTGAAGTGAAGGAGGTCAAAAGAAAAAGAAAAGACAAGGAGTGAAACAAGAAGAGAAGGAATCATTGTTCGAAGTACCAGAGAATTTCAAGAAATATGAAGTTGAGGACCGAAAAATTTTGGTACGAATGCCTAAGAGAGAGGCCACCACAGGAGAAGCGTATGATAACAAAGAAAAGACCAAAAAAGTCATAGTCACCATTGAAGAAAACGAAGAGAGATGTACATACATAGGAGATGACCTAAGTAAAGAAGAGGATGCAGAGTTGGTAGCTTTGTTAAGGGAATATAGGGATGTGTTTGCATGGCACTATAGAGACTTGAAGGGTTTAGATCCAAAAATTTGCTCTCATAGGATCCCCATGACCGCTGATGCCAAGCCCACCAAACAAAAGCCCTACACATATAATGACACTTATGCAGCCAAAATAAAAGAAGAAATTGATAGATTGATTGAAGTTGGATTTATCTATGAGATTGAGCATAGAGAATGGGTGTCCCCCATTGTAGTGGTACCCAAGAAGAATGGAAAGTTGCATGTATGTATTAACCTTAAAAAAGTTAATGCTGCCACAGTAAGAGATAGTTATCCGCTTCCAATCACTGATCATTTATTGGAGCGAGTTGTAGGCAAGGAAGTTTATAGCTTCCTTGATGGATTTTCGGGTTACAACCAAGTAGCCATTGCCACAGAAGATCAACATAAAATGACCTTTGCCACAGAGTGGGCAGTCTTTGCATTTTGTGTGATGCCATTTGGGCTCACCAATGCACCTACAACATTCCAAAGGCTCATGTGTCATGTCTTCAAAGAGTTCTTGCGAAAAAACTCAGAAGTATATGTGGATGATTTATGTGCTCATTCCCAAGAAAGGAGATGTCACATTCCTGAGCTCAAACAGATCTTCAACAAGTGTAGACAATACCGAGTGTGTCTGAACTCAGAAAAATGTGTGTTCATGGTATGTCAAGGTAAAATCTTAGGTCATATTGTTTCTAAGAATGACATATCAACAAATGAGGAAAAAGTAAAATCCATAGCAGAGCTGCCTAGGCCAAGGAATGTTAAAGAGGTACAAGCCTTTATGGGCCATTGTGGATATTACCGTAGGTTTATTCACATGTATGCAATTATATCTAAGCCTCTTTATGCCTTGTTGACAAAGTTTGAGTGAAACGATGAATGCGAGAATTCCTTCAATGAGCTGAAGAAACGCTTATGCACAACACCAATAGTGACCACTCCTGATTGGAATAAGCCATTCCATGTACATGTGGATGCATCCAATTATGCAATGGGATGTGTGTTGTCACAACCCATTGGTGAAGGAAACCTAGATTTGCCTATAGCATATGCTAGTAGGCAATTGAACGCTGCTGAACGAAACTACTCCACAACTGAAAGAGAAGGTTTAGGCATGGTATATGCTGTGAAGAAGTTTAGACACTATCTATTGGCCAACAGGTGATATCCTGCCAAACTCTATTAGTGGATGCCGCATCAAGTTGTATCAAGAACCTCTTACCGAGGATATGCGAAAGAGACTCAACACTGCTAAGAAGCGAAAAGAAGAAGAGTTCAGGGTTAGAGAAGAAGCACAGGCAGAGGCTCGAGAACACATTAGGAAAAGTAAGTTAAGACGCCTAGGCCTAGATGTCAATATTGAGGCCCCAAGATACCACATGGGCATGTGTTAGACATCGAGTGCAATTGCTTCTCGAATAATTGATCGATGTCCCTTTGTGAACATCACGGTAGGACAAGGGAAGCATGCAAGGACTGTGAGAGCATTGGTTGACTCAGTGCCGCAACTAGTGCAGTTAGACTTTCATACTGCCAAGACCTGCAATTGAACATCAAACCCATAGAGGCATATCTCATAGGATTAGGAGGTGTGGAAACTCCCTGTTTGGGCGAGGTAGAGCTACCCATCTATCTTCAAGTTGTTCCAATGAGAGTCCAAATGCTAGTGTGTGAAGATGAGGACCTTACGGAACCACTTGTCCTAGGTCAAGACTGGATCTATGAACATGCAGTCAACGTAAACCTTAAAAGCTAACTTCTTCAAGTGTGGGTACATGAAAAATGTATTACCTTAGAACTAGACAATGCATTGCTCACAAATCCAGAGGTCACACATTCTCTTAGTTCTTCCGACACTAATCTTCACAAAGAAAATGTTGTGTGTGTCAATAACCCTACGAAGCAAAATGACTCAATCAAGGAAGCACAAGCTCAAAGGCTAGCAAACCTCTCTTCTTCTTCACATACCAATGCAAGTGTAAATCGACCAAAGAGGCAAGCCAAAAAGATATCTACTATATCAATGAGACAGACAATATTCAAGAAGAAAGAAGTTCAAGGCATGAAGCAGATGTGGGTACGAAAAGGAGAACAACGACCAGCTTTGCCACAACCATTCCCATCAAAGCAAGCTAACCAAGCTGAAAGAAGCACCAAGAAACGAGGACAAGCTCAATCCCAAGGTCTCCGACAAATTTGGGTACCACAACAATCGATGAAGGCCAACCATAATAACATACAAATTTGGGTGCCAAAGAAATTAGCTGCAGCTCAACAAGGGCGATTGCAAATGTGGGTACCCAAGGCACTCTTACATGCACAAAACAATATGATCTCCTTCATGAGAAAAATCTCAGCAAAAAAACCACGGAGAAGCAAGAGTCGACACCAAGGGCAGAAACCAAAAGAAGATAAATTCATCTCCTCGTCGGTAATAAAAAGAAAACCATCAATGATGTGGGTTTGGAAGCCAAAAGCACCAGTAGCACCCCAAAAACCAAAGAACCAACCACGAGGGCTACAAAATTTAACCACCCAATTAAAGACAAAGAAGTCAAAAGTAACCTATACATAGCCACACATAGTTTTAAGATGGATCCTGATCAGGAGAAAAGATCAAGGGTCATTCGAGGATCCAATGGATGCCTCCAACAAAGGCTACATCAGCATTTGCCACAAACATTGAAAGCCTCGACGTGCAACAACCATGTGCCTTTGGCATAACCTTGTCTTTTGCACCATTCAGGTCATGCATTTCCAAAGTATGCATTAATATAGGGCCACATTACACAGTCGTGCATAGACACAATTGTGGATCCCAGGCACATGCAACACATCTGACATATGTAAAATATTTTATTGATGCTAACACCTTTTTTCTTGTTTTACTCCATTGTTCAAAAAAAAGAGACGAAAAAGAAGAAGAGGAAGAAGACGAGAGAAAGAACGGGACTCTGTGTTTGAAGAATCCCCCACGTGAACCATCAACAAGGACAGCCATCAACAACGGAAGACAAGCTGATGGTCAATCACCATGATGGAAGTACAACACGAAGAGTTGAAGATCGAGGAAACTTTCACCATGGTAAGAATTGTATGCTTCAACAACAACATAACCATAATCGATTGGGAAACCTCTTCGTCGGCATACCCTTGAGCACTTAGCTCAAGACCCAACTTCTTGCACCATAATTCTTCCAATGCATTTCCCAAGTATGCATGCATAGGGCTACACTACACAGCCATGCACATGGCACTTTCTTCTTCCAGCCCATGCACTAATGCACTTACCCATCAGTCGTTCTGGGTCACGAGTACTAGGTATGGAAACTAGGGAAGCCATTTTTGGAAGAACCAAGAGGACATCACTGTGACAACAACAAGAGCCAAGAAGCAATCCACCACGAGAGTTGCGCATAATCAACATTGACAAACTCTTTTGAGTAGCTCACAATTAAAAAAAAGAAAAGCTCACAAAGACACCATCAAGCTAGAATACAAGGAAGAAGTCCATACAAAGGTCGCAATGACAAAATGACGAACTAGACAACTGCCCAAGCTACAATTAGAAGAGGGACCGCTCCTGCTGATACACAAAGGACACTACCTCTCAACGTACTACATTGAACAACCACTACAACAAGGGTCTGTCATGGATGAGAGACTCAAGAGGGGGGGGGGAGTGTTGACATTCAAGGTCATGCACAAGCACGAAAGCGCATCAATGAAGTGGACACACAAGGAGAAGGAGCATGTAGGGAGCTCCATGAAGCACATGTCAAGTTTTCATAAGAAATCCCTATAAAAATAGTGATTTTATCACTTAAAACCATTGTAAATACCATGTTCTATTTTTGGAACTCCGTTTTGTTCAAGCCAAGGAGTCCTTGAGCTTGAGGATTATTAAAAGTAGCATCCTACCAATTTTCATAATTTTTAAACTCCGTTTGATCCCCCGAATAACCCCTGGAACCTAATTTTTAACTACGCTAGACACTAGGTCTGGACAGGGCCAAAACAACTCAAAAAACTATAAAAAGGGCTGGAGAGCTCATTTTAAGGGGGAGCTGGTTATAGATTTCAGCTTTGTAAGAGAGTTCTTTTGTAATCGAACTCCTTCCATTGTTCCACTCTTTGCTCTTACCTTATGCTTGTGTGTGTGTATGTGTGTGCATGCTTGTGTGCTTTCACTCATGCACTTGTGCACTTCACTTGCTCTTGGTCTTCATACCAGTCCTCACATCTCCGCGGATTGACATTTATGAGGTGAAGCTCCTCACATTGGTACTCACCATTGTGCTAGAGTGACAATAGCTAACGATGTGTACCTTAGGTTCTCCTTGTCACTCCTATGTGCCTGTAGATGCAAGGTCAATCTCCAAATCCAAGATACTCCACTCACAATACCAGATGTAGGTCTTGTCACTCCGCAATACTATCGCTCAGATTTTGGTGTTCTCAAGGTGTCAAACTCAGTTTTTCCTCCACGCTTTAGCATTAAGCTCTCATTGAACTCCTCGCATAGCCAAGAATGAAGAAAAAAGGCAAAAATAGGGAATGTACAATGGAAAAGCGAAAAAATCAGAGAAGGTGAAGATGGGAGGAGATGGGGGTGATGATGATGATGACGAAGCTGAATAAAAACTCAAAAACTGAACTAAAAATGGTGATTTTTTTACCTTCCAACATCGCTACTCTACATCTTACCATCGCACATTCGTCCTCCAATCTCTCTCCCCGGCAACGACGCAAAATTTGGTGTCACTCTAGCACAATGGCAAGTACCAATGTGAGGAGAGTCAACTCATATATGTCAATCCGTGGAGACGTGAGGACTCGTATGAAGTCCGTGAGCAAGTGATGGCACAAGTGCGTGAGTGAAAGCACACAAGCATGCATACACATACACACACATGCACAAGCTATGAGCAAAGAGTGGAACAATGGAAGGACTTTGTAGTACTCCCCATGAGCTTTCCAACAAACCCAAAATCACAACAAACGGATTTCGTATGAGAAAGTTATGCTAGTTCATGGTTTTGAGGGTTAAAACACGGAAACACGATCCCTCTGCAAGTACCTTAGAGCAATACGATATCTTTTTCCATGCTACACGATACCACTATAGATGATAACAACTTAGGCAATACAATACTGCTATCAAGACAATACAATACTGAAGTGGTCACGATACGATACGTCTGATTGGGACAATACGATACCAACCTCACGATATGATACCAAGATAGCTAATGATACCATACTTGATTGGCTCAAGATACGATACCAATAGTTAGGATGATACGATACCACTGAATTCTCGAGACGATATGATACCTTGACCGATGCGATATGATACCTTCCAAGCGATACGATACCACTTGTCCTGGCGATATGATACTACTCAAATCGCAATACGATACTGCTTGTACTACATGATATGATACCACTGAACAGACAAGATACGATACCTTCTGCTGGATCATATGATACGATAAGATGCACGATACTAAATTGGCCATTGGACACCAATCAAGCATGTGATACGATAGCGCTCCGTCAACGATATGATACCATGTGGTCCGTGATAGGATACTAGGTGGACCATGATACGATACCACCCGGTGACCACGATCGGGATGCTAACACTTGATGATATGATACCTTGATGGTATTGTGATACCTCAAGGAGGCGATACGATACTCCACAAGTATAGCAATACATGGGAGTTCTGGTATCACGATACCAAAACTCAACCAGACATGATACTTGGAGTTTTTGACACCCAAATTTAGAGATTTTTGCAAATATGTGTACCTTAGGTTCTCCTTGTCACTCCTATGTGCCTATAGATGCAAGGTCACTCTCCAAATCTAGGATACTGCATTTGCGATACTAGACGAAGGTCTTGTCACTCCACAGTACTATCACTCAGATTTTGGTGTTTTCAGGGCATGAAACTCAGTTCTTCACCCACGCTTTAGCTCTAAGATCTCACTAAACTCCTTCCATAGCCAAGAATGAAGAAAAAGAGTCAAAAATAGGGAATGTATAGTCAAAAAGAAAAAAAATTAGAGAAGCTGAAAATGGGAGGAGATGGGGGTGATGATGATGATGAAGGTGAATAAAAACTCAGACACAGAACTGAAAATGATGATTTTTTTACCTTCCAACATTGCTAGTCTCCATCTTACCATCACACGCTCCTCCTCCAAGTTCTCTCCCCAGCAACAGTGCCAAATTTGGTGTCACTCTGGCACAATGGCAAGTACCAACGTGAGGAGATTCACCTCATATATGTCAATCCATGGAGATGTGAGGACTAGCATGAAGACCATAAGCTAGTGATGGCACAAGTGCGTGAGTCAAAACACACTATATGCACACACATACACACACCTACAGAAGGTATGGGCAAAGAGTGGAACAATGGAAGGACTTTGTAGTACTCCCCACGAGCTTTCCAACAAACCCAAAATCACAACAAATGGATTTCGTGTGAGAACGTTATGCCAGTTCAGGGTTTTGAGGGTTAAAACAAGGAAACAAGATCCCTCTAGGAGCACCTTATAACAGCTGATACGATACCTCTTTTTCCATGATACACGATACCACTACAGATGATACCAGCTCAATCGATACAATACTATTATCAAGAGAATACGATACTAAAGAGGTCACGAAATGATACCTCTGATTGGCATGATATGATACCAACCTCACGATACGATACTAGGATAGCTAACGATATGATACTTGATTGGCTCATGATACAATACCAATACTTAGGATAATAGGATACTAGTGAATTCTCGGGACCATACGATACCTTGATTGGCATGATAGAATTCCTTCCATGCGATACAATACCACTTGTTCTCACGATACGATACTACTCCGATCGCAATATGATACCTTCCAAGCGATACGATACCACGATACTACTCCGATAGCGATACGATGGTACTGGTGCTACGCGATACGATACGAGTGAACACGCACGATACGATACCTCCTACTCGAGGATACAATACCGCAAGATGCATGATACTAAATCGTCCATATCATACCAATCATGCATATGATACCAATCATGCACCATAATAAATTGGTCATACAATACCGCAAGATGCACAATACTAAATTGGCCATACGATACCATCAATCCGTGGAGACATGAGGTTTGGTATGAAGTCCGTGAGCAAGTGATGGCACAAGTGCATGAGTGAAAGCACACAAGCATGCACAAACACACACACATGCACAAGGTATGAGCAAAGAGTCGAACAATGAAAGGACTTTGTAGTGCTCCCCATGAGCTTTCCAACAAACCCAAAATCACAACAAACGGATTTCATATGAGAAAGTTATGCCAGTTCAGGGTTTTGAGGGTTAAAACAAGGAAACAGGATCCCTCTAGGAGTACCTCAGAACAGGATAGCATGACATGATACCAACCTCAGGATATGATACCAGGATAGCTAACGATACGATTCTTGATTGGCTCACAATACGGTACTAGTAGTTAGGATGATACAATACCAGTGAATTCTCAGGATGATACGATACCTTCACCGACGCGATACAATACCTTCCAGGTGATATGATACCACTTGTCCTCGCAATACAATACTACTCCGATCGTGATACAATGCTCCTTGTGCTACACGATATGATACCACAGAATAGGCACGATACGATACCTCCTGTTGGACAATACGATACCGCAAGATGCACGATACTAAATTGGTCATACAATACCAATCATGCACGCGATATGAAACCGCTCAGTCAATGATACGATACCAGGTGGTCCATGATACAATACCAGGTGGACCACGATCCGATACCACCGATTGACTGCGATCGTGATACCAACACTTGATGATACAATACCTTGATGGTATCGTGATACCTCAAGGAGGCGATATGATACTCGACAACTATAGTGATACACGGGACTTCTAGTATCATGATACCAAAACTCAACCTGACATGATATAGTTCTTGACACCCAAATTCAAAGATTTTTTGCAAATGTGTCCCTTAGGTTCTCCTTGTCACTCCCATGTGCTTGTAGATGCAAGGCCACTCTCCAAATCCAGGATACTACACTCGTGATAGCAGATGTAGGTCTTGTCACTATGTGATATTGTTGCTCATATTTTGGTGTTTTCAGGGTGTGAAACTCACTTTTTCCTCCATGCTTTAGCTCGAAGCTCTCACTGAACACCTCACATAGCCAAGAATTTAAAAAAAGAGGCAAAAATAGGGAATTTACAGTCAAAAAGTGAAAAAAACAGAGAAGGTGAAGATGGGACTAGATGGGGTTGATGATGATGATGAAGGTGAATAAAAACTAAAAAAATGAACCGAAAATGGTGATTTTTTTACCTTGCAACATTGCTACTCTACGTCTTACCATCACAGGCTCGTCCTCCAAGCTGTCTCCTTGGCAACCGTGCCAAATTTGGTGTCATTCTACCACAATGGCAAGTACCAACGTGAGGAGATTCATCTCATATACATCAATCCATGGAGAGGTGAGGACTGGTATGAAGACCATGAGCAAGTGATGGCACAAGTGCGTGAGTGAAAGCACACAAGTATGCACACACATACACACACACAAGGTATGAGCAAAGAGTGGAGCAATGGAAGGACTTTGTAGTACTCCCTAGGAGCTTTCCAACAAACCCAAAATCACAACAAACGGATTTTGTATGAGAAAGTTATGCCAATTCAGGGTTCTGAGGCTTAAAAGAGGGAAATAGGATCCCACTTGGAGTACATCAGAATAGGCGATATGATACCTCTTTTTCTACGATACACGGTACCACTATAGACAATACCTACTCGGGTGATACAATACTGCTATCAAGATGATAATACAATAGTGCTATCAAGACAATACGATACTCGTATGATGTGAGGATTGGTATGACGACCGTGAGCAAGTGATGGCATAAGTGTGTGACTGAAAGCACACAAGCATGCACACACATACACACACATGCACAAGGTATGAGCAAAGAGTGGAACACTGAAAGGCCTTTGTAGTACTCACCATGAGTTTTCTAACAAACCAAAAATCAGGGTTCAAACAAGGAAACAGGATCCCTCTAGGAGTACCTCAGAACTAGCGATACGATACCTCTTCTTCCATGATACAGGATACCACTATAGATGATACCAGCTCAGGCGATACAATGCTTCTATCAAGATGATACGATACTGAAGTGGTCACGATACAATACCTCTGATTGGTGCGATACGATACCAACCTCACGATACGATACCAAGATAGCTAACGATACGATACTTGATTGGCTCACGATAGGATACTAGTAGTTAGGATGATACAATACGAGTGAATTCTTGGGACAATACGATACCTTGATCGACCCGGTACGATCCCTTCTAGGTGATACGATACCACTTGTCCTCGCGATACAATACTACTCCGACTGCGATACAATACTGCTTTTGGTACGCAATAGGATACCACAGAATAGACATGATAGGATACCTGGTGTTGGAGGATACGATAAAGCAACATGCACGATACTAAATTGGCCATACGATACCAATCATGCACGTGATACGAAACCGCTCGATCAACGATACGATACCAGGTGGTCCCCAATACAATACTAGGTGCACCACGATGCCATACCACCGGGTGACCGCGATTGTGTTACCAACACTTGACGATATGATACCTTGATGGTATCGTGATACCTCAAGGAGGCGATACAATACTCGACAAGTATAGTGATACACGTAAGTTCTGGTATCGCGATTCCAAAACTCAACCACTCATGATACTTGGAGTTTTTGACACCTTAATTCAAAGATTTTTGCAAAAATTTGTATCTTAGGTTCTCCTTGCCACTCCTATGTGCCTGTAGATGCAAGGTCACTCTCCAAAATTAAAACAAGGAAACAAGATCCCTCTAGGAGTACCTCAGAATTAGCGATACGATACCTCTTCTTCCATGATACAGGATACCACTACAGATGATACTAGCTCAGGCGATACAATGCTACTATCAAGATGATATGATACTGAAGTGGTCACGATATGATACCTCTGATTGGCTCGATACGATACCAACCTCACGATACGATACCAAGATAGCTAACGGTGTGTACCTTAGGTTCTCCTTGTCACTCCTATGTGCCTATAGATGCAAAGTCAATCTCCAAATCCAAGATACTCCAGTCATGATACAGGACATAGGTCTTGTCACTCCGCAATACTATCGCTCAGATTATGGTGTTTTCAAGGCGTGAAACTCAGTTTTTCCTCCACGCTTTAGCTCTAAGATGTCATTGAACTCCTCGCATAGCCAAGAATGAAGAAAAAGAGGTGAAAATAGGGAATGTACAGTGAAAAAACAAAAAAATCAGAGAAGGTGAAGATAGGAGGAGATGGGGGTGATAATGATGATGATGAAGTTGAATAAAAACTCAAAAATTGAACTAAAAATGGTGATTTTTTTACCTTCCAATGTCGCTCCTCTACGTCTTTTCGTCACACATTCGTCCTCCAACCTCTCTCCCCCGCAACGGCACCAAATTTGGTGTCACTCTAGCACAATGGCAAGTACCAATGTAAGGAGATTCACCACATATATGTCAATCCGTGGAGACGTGAGGACTGGTATGAAGTCCTTGAGCAAGTGATGGCCCAAGTGTGTGAGTGAAAGCACACAAGCATGCATACACACATACACACACATGCACAAGGTATGAGCAAAGACTAGAACAATGGAAGAACTTTGTAGTACTCCCCATGAGCTTTCCAACAAACCCAAAACCACAACAAACGGATTTCGTATGAGAAAGTTATGCTAGTTCAAGGTTTTGAGGGTTAAAACACGGAAACAGGATCCATCTGGGAGTATCTTAGAAAAGGCGATATGATACCTCTTTTTCCACGCTACACGATACCACTATAGATGATACCAACTTAGGTGATACAATACTACTATAAAGACGATACAATACTGAAGTGGTCATGATACGATACCTCTGATTGGCACGATACGATACCAACCTCACGATACGATACCAGGATAGCTAACGATACCATACTTGATTGGCTCACGATATGATACTAGTAGTTACAATGATATGATACCAGTGATCTCTCGGGATGATATGATACCTTCACGGATGCGATATGATACCTTCCAAGCAATACGATACCACCTGTCCTCCCAATACAATACTACTCAAATCACGATACGATACTTCTTGTACTAGATGATATGATACCACTCAACAGACACGATATGATACCCCCTTCTGGATGATATGATACTGCAAGATGCATGATACTAAATTGGCCATAGAAGACCAATAATGCACGTGATATGATAGCGCTTGGTCAGTGATACGATACCATGTGGTCCGTGATACGATACTAGGTGGACCATGATACGATACCAGCGGGTGACCGCGATCACCATACTAGCACTTGACGATACAATACCTTGATGGTATCGCTATACCTCAAGGAGGCGATACGATACTCGACAAGTATAGCAATACACGAGAGTTCTAGTAGCACTTGACGATACAATACCATGATGGTATCGCGATACCTCAAGGAGGCGATATGTACTCGACAAGTATAGCGATACACGAGAGTTCTGGTATCGTGATACCAAAACTCAACCACACATGATACTTGGAGTTTTTGACACCCAAATTAAGAGATTTTTGCAAATATGTGTATCTTAGGTTCTCCTTGACACTCCTATGTGCCTGTAGATGCAAGGTCACTCTCCAAATCCAGGATACTGCACTCGCAATACTAGACAAAGGTCTTGTCACTCCACGATACTATCACTCAGATTTTGGTGTTTTCAGGGCATGAAACTCAGTTCTTCCTCCATGCTTTAGCTCTAAGCTCTCACTGAACTCCTTGCATAGCCAAGAATGAAGAGAAAGAGGCAAAAAAAGGGAAAATACTTTCGAAAAGCAAAAAGATTACATAAGCTGAAGATGGGAGGAGATGGGGGTGATGATGATGATGAAGGTGAATAAAAACTCAGACACAGAACTGAAAATGCTGATTTTTCTACCTTCCAACGTTCCCACTCTACATCTTACGACCACAAGATTATCCTCCAAGCTCTCTCCCCAGCATCGGTGCCAAATTTGGTGTCAGTCTAGCACAATGGGAAGTATCAATGTGAGGAGATTCACCTCATATATGTCAATCCATGGAGATGTGAGGACTGGTATGAAGACCGTGAGCTAGTGATGGCACAAGTGCGTGAGTGAAAGCACATTGTATGCACACAGATACACACACCTACACAAGGTATGGGCAAAGAGTGGAACAATGGAAGGACTTTGTAGTACTCCCACGAGCTTTCCAACAAACCCAAAATCTCAACAAACAGATTTCGTGTGAGAAAGTTATAACAGTTCAAGGTTCTGAGGGTTAAAATAGGGAAACAAGATCCCTTTGGGAGTACCTTAGAACTGCGGATAGGATACCTCTTTTTCCACGATACAGGATACCACTACAGATTATACGAGCTCAAGTAATACAATACTACTATCAAGACAATATGATACTGAAGTGGTCACGAAATGATACCTCTAATTGGCATGAGATGATACCAACCTCAGGATACGATACTAGGATAGCTAACGATACAATACTTGATTGGCTCACGATACGATACCAGTAGTTAGGATGATATGATACCAGTGAATTCTTGGGACCATACGATACCTTGGCCGACGTGATAGGATACCTTTCATGCAATACGATACCACTTGTCCTCGCGATACTATACTACTCCGTTCGCGATACGATAGTGCTTGTGATACATGATACAATACCATTGAACATACATGATATGATACCTCCTACTAGATGATACGATAATGCAAGATGCATCTATACGATACCAATCATGCATGCGATATGATATCCCTTGGTCAATGATACGATACCAGGTGGTCCACGATATGATACCAGATGGACCATGGTACGATACCTCTTTTTCCATGATACACGATACCACTACAGATGATACGAGCTCAGGCGATACAATACTACTATCAAGACGATACGATACTCAAGTGGTCACGATATGGTACCTCTGATTGACACGATATGATACCAACCTCACGATATGATACGAGGATAGCTAACAATATGATACTTGATTGGCTCTTGATATGATACTAGTGGTTAGGATGATACGATAACAGTGAATTCTCACGATGATACGATACCTTGACCGACATGATATGATATGATACCATCTAGGCGATACGATACCACTTGTCCTCGCGATATGATACTACTTGTGCTACACGATATGATACCTCCTACTGGACAATACGATACCGCAAGATGCATGACACTAAATTGGCCATATGATAACACTGATAAGTCACGATATGATACCTCCTACTGGACAATACGATACCGCAAGATGCATGATACTAAATTGGCCATATGATACCAATCATGCATGCGATATGATACCACTTGGTCAACGATATGTTACCAAGTCGTCCAGGAAACGATACCAAGTAGACCACGATACGATACCACTAGGTGACCATGATCGCAATACCAGCACTTGACGATACGATACCTTGATCGTATCATGATACCTCAAGGAGGTGATGATACTGGACAAGTATAGCAATACAAGGGAGTTCTGGTATCGTGATACCAAAACTCAACCAGACACAATACTTGAAGTTTTTGACACCCAAATTCAAGTATTTTTGCAAATATGTGTACCTTAGGTTCTCTTTGTCACTCCTATGTGCTTGTAGATAGAAGGTCACTCTCCAAATCGAGGATACTGCACTCGTGATACTAGAAGCAGGTCTTGTCACTCCGTGATATTGTCGCTCAGATTTTGGTGTTTTCAGGGCGTGAAACTGAGTTTTTGCTCCATGCTTTGGCTCTAACCTCTATCTAAACTCCTCGCATAGCTAAGAATGGAGAAAAAAAGAAGTGACAATAGGGAATGTACAATCAGAAAGAAAAAAAATCAGAGAAGGTGAAGATCGGAGGAGATGGGGGTGATGAGGATGATGAAGGTGAATAAAAACTCAGAAACTTAACTAAAAAATGGTGATTTTTCTAGCTTCCAAATTTGCTTCTCTACATCTTACCATCAAACACTCGTCCTCCAAACTCTCTCCCCGACAACGGTGCCAAATTTGGTGTCACCCTAACACAATGGCAAGTACCAACGTGAGGAGATTCACCTCATATATGTCAGTCCATGGAGACATGAGGACTGGTATGAAGACCATGGGCAAGTGATGGCACAAGTGCGTGAGTGAAAGCACATAAGCATGCACACACATACACACACGTGCACAAGGTATGAGCAAAGAGTGAAACAATGGAAGGACTTTGTAGTACTCCCCACGAGCTTTCCAACAAACCCAAAATAACAACAAACCGATTTCATACAATACCACGTGCTCGTGATACGATACTACTCCGACTACGATATGATACTGCTTGTGCTACATGATATGATACCACTCAGCAGACATGATACGATACCTCTTGTTGGAGGATACGATACCACAAGGTGCACAATCCTAAATTGGCCATAGGATACTAATCATGCACGCGATATAATATCGCTTAGTCAATGATAGGATACCAAGTGGTCCGCGATACGATACCAGGAGGACCATGATACGATACCAACGGGTCATCGCAATCGCGATACCAGCACTTGACGATACGATATCTTGATGGTATCACGAGACCTCAAGGAGGCGATACGATACTCGACAAGTATAGCGATACACAAGAGTTCTGGTATTGTGACTCAACAAGACATGATACTTGGAGTTTTTGACACCTAAAATCAAAGATTTTTGCAAATATGTGTACCTTAGGTTCTCCTTGTCACTCCTATGTGCCTGTAGATGCAAGGTCACTCTCCAAATCCAAGATACTGGACTCGCAATACCAGATGTAGGTCTTGTCACTCCGCGATATTATCACAGAGATTTTGGTGTTTTTAGGGTGTAAAACTGAGTTTTTCCTCCACGCTTTGGCTCTAAGCTCTTTGAACTCCTCGCATAGCCAAGAATGAAGAAAAAGAGGGGAAAGTAGGGAATGTACAATCAAAAAGTGAAAAACTCAGAGAAGGTGAAGATGGGAGGAGACGGGGGTGATGACGATGATGAAGGTGAATAAAAACTTAGAAACTGAACTCAAAATTGTGATTTTTTTTTAACCTTTCAATGTCGCTACTCTACGTTTTATCGTCACACACTCGTCCTCCAAGCTCTCTCCCCGACAACGGTGCCAAATTTGATGTCACTCTAGCACAATGGCAAGTAGCAAGGTGAGGAGATTCAACTCATATATGTCAATCCATGGAGACGTGAGGACTAGTATAAAGACCGTGAGCAAGTGATGGCACAAGTGCGTGAGTGAAAGCACACAAGCATGCACACACATACACACATGCGTGCAAGCTATGAGCAAAGAGTGGAACAATGGAAGGACTTTGTAGTACTCCCCACGAGCTTTACAACAAACCCAAAATGACGATACGATATCAGTAGTCAGGATGATACAATACCACTGAATCTCAGGATGATATGATACCTTGATTGACACGATAGGATACCTTCCAAGCGATATGATACCACTTGTCCTCACAATACGATACTACTCGGACCGTGATACGATGGTGTTGGTGCTACGCGATACGATGCTAGTGAAGAGACACGATACGATACCTCCTACTGGACGATACAATGCCGCAAGATGCATGATACTAAATTGTCCATATGATACCAATCATGCATATGATACCAATCATGCACCATACTAAATTGGCCATACGATACCGCAGAATGCACAATACTAAATTGGCCATACGATACCATCAATCCGTGGAGACATGAGGACTGGAATGAAGTCCGTGAACAAGTGATGGCACAAGTGCATGAGTGAAAGCACACAAGCATGCACACACATACACACACGTGCACAAGGTATGAGCAAATAGTGGAACAATGAAAGGACTTTGTAGTACTCCCCATGAGCTTTCCAACAAACCCAAAATCACAACAAACGGATTTCGTATGAGAAAGTTATACCAATTCAAGGTTCTTAGGGTTAAAACAAGGAAACAGGATCCCTCTAGGAGTACCTCAGAATAGGATAGCATGATATGATACCAACCTCACGATACGATACCAGCATAGCTAATGATATGATACTTGATTGGCTCACAATACGATACTAGTAGTTAGGATGATACGATACCAGTGAATTCTCGGGATGATACGATACCTTCACCGACGCGATACAATACCTTCCAGGTGATATGATACCACTTGTCCTCACAATACAATACTACTCCGACCCCGATATGATACTCCTTGTGCTATGTGATATGATACCACAGAATAGATAGGATACGATACCTCCTGCTAGACAATAGGATACCGCAAGATGCACGATACTAAATTTGTCATATGATATCAGGTGGTCCACGATACGATACCACTGAGTGACTGCGATCACGATACAAACACTTGATGATACGAGACATTGATGGTATCGCGATACCTCAAGGAGGCGATATGATACTCGACAAGTATAGCGATACATAAGACTTCTAGTATCACCATACTAAAACTCAACTAGACATGATATAGTTTTTGACACCCAAATTCAAAGAATTTTTTGCAAATATGTGTACCTTAGGTTCTCCTTGTCACTCCTATGTGCCTGTAGATGCAAGGTCACTCTCCAAATCCATGATACTACACTCGTGATACCGGACGCAGGTCTGTCACTACATGATATTGTCGCTCACATATTGGTGGTTTCACGATGTGAAACTCACTTTTTCCTCCATGCTTTAGCTCTAAGCTCTCACTGAACTCCTCACATAGCCAAGAATGAAGAAAAAGAGGCAAAAATAGGGAATTTACAGTCAAAAAGTGAAGAAAATAGAGAAGGTGAAGATGGGACGAGATGGGGGTGATGATGATGATGAAGGTGAATAAAAACTCAAAAATTGAACCGAAAATGGTGATTTTTTACCTTGCAACATTGCTACTCTACGTCTTACCATCACAAGCTCATCCTCCAAGCTCTCTCCTTGGCAACGGTGCCAACTTTGGTGTCACTGTAGCACAATGGCAAGTACCAACGTGAGGAGATTCATCTCATATATGTTAATCCATGGAGATGTGAGGACTGGTATGAAGACCATGAGCAAGTGATGGCACAAGTGCGTGAGTGAAAGCACACAAGTATGCACACACATACACACACACAAGATATGAGCAAACAATGGAACAATGGAAGGACTTTGTAGTACTCCCTAGGAACTTTCCAATAAACCCAAAATCACAACAAACGGATTTTGAGTGAGAAAGTTATTCCAATTCAGGGTTCTGAGGGTTAAAAGAGGGAAATAGGATCCCCCTTGGAGTACCTCATAATAGGCGATATGATACCCCTTTTTCTACGATACATGATACCACTATAGAGGATACCTGCTCAGGTTATACAATACTGCTATGAAGATGATAATACAATACTGCTATCAAGACAATACGATACTGAAGTGGTCACGATACGATACCTCTGATTGGCATGATACGATACCAACTTCACGATACAATACCAGGATAGCTAACGATACGATACTTGATTGGCTCATGATATGATACCAGTAGTTAGGATGATACGATACCAGTGAATTCCCGGCACGATATGATACCTTGACCGATGCGATATGATACCTTCTATCCTCGTGATATGATACTACTCCAATCGCGATATGATACTGCTTGTGCTACACGATAGGATACCAGTGAACAAATATTATATGATACCTCTTGCTAGAGAATACAATACCCCAATGTGCATGATACTAAATTGGCCATACGATACCAATCATGCACGCGATACAATATCGCTCGGTCAATGATACGATACCAGGTGGTCCACGATAGGATACCAGGTGGACCATGATACGATACCACCGAGTGACCGCGATCGTGATGCGAGCATTTGACGATATGATACCTTCATGGTATTATGATACCTCAAGGAGGCGATATGATAATCGACAATTATAGCGATACATGGGAGTTTTGGTATCACGATACCAAAACTAAACCAAACATGATACTTGGAGTTTTTGACACCCAACTTCAAAGATTTTTGCAAATATGTGTACCTTAGGTTCTCCTTGTCACTCCTATGTGCCTATAGATGCAAATTCACTCTCCAAATCGAGGATAGTGCACTCGCGGTACCACACACACATCTTTGTGCTTTTAGGGCATGAAACTTAGTTTTTCCTCCATACTTTAGCTCTAAGCTCTCACTGAACTCCTCGCTTAGCCAAGAATGAAGAAAAACATGCAAAACTAGGGAATGTACAGTCAAAAAAGGAAAAAATCATAGATGCCTACACATACACACACATGCACAAGGTATGAGCAAAGAGTGGAACCATGGAAGGACTTTGTAGTACTCCCCATGAGCTTTCCAACAAACCCAAAATTACAACAAACGGATTTTGTATGAGAAAGTTATGTTAGTTCAAGGTTTTGAGGGGTAAAATAGGGAAACAGGATCCCTCTGGGAGTACCTTCGAAAAGGTGATACGATACCTCTTTTTCCAAGCTACACGATACCACTATAGATGATAACAGCTTAGGCGATACAATACAACTATCAAGATGATAGGATACTGAAGTGGTCATGATATGATACCCCTGATTGGCACGATACGATACCAACCTCACGATACGATACCAGGATAGCTAATGATACCATACTTGATTGGCTCACGATACGATAGTAGTAGTTAGGATGATACGATACCAGTGAATTCTCGGGACGATATGATACCTTGACCGATGCGATATGATACCTTCCAAGCGATACAATACCACTTGTCCTTACTACTCAAATTGCGATACGATACTGCTTGTACTACATGATATGATACCACTGAATAGACACCATACGATACCTTTTGGTGGATGATACAATACCGCAAGATGCACGATACTAAATTGACCATTGGATACCAATCATGCACGCAATATGATAGTGCTCGGTCAACGATACGATACCATGTGGTTCGTGATACGATACTAGGTGGACCATGATACGATACCACCGGGTGACCATGATCCTGATGCTAGCACTTCATGATACGATACCTTGATGGTATCATGATACCTCAAGGAGGTGATACGATACTCGACAAGCATAGCAATACATGGGAGTTCTGGTATCGCGATACCAAAATCAACCAGACATGATACTTGGAGTTTTTGACACCCAAATTGAGAGATTTTTGCAAATATGTGTACCTTAGGTTCTCCTTGTCACTCCTCTATGCATGTAGATGCAAGGTCACTCTCCAAATCCAGGATACTGCATTCGTGATACTAGGCAAAGGTCTTGTCACTCCACGATATTATCACTCAGATTTTGGTGTTTTCAAGGCATGAAACTGAGTTCTTCCCCCACGCTTTAGCTGTAAGCTCTCACTGAACTAGGTTTGTCGAGCATGAAACTGAGTTTTTGCTCGACGCTTTAGCTCTAAGCTCTCACTAAACTCCTCGCATAGCCAAGAATGGAGAAAAAAAGAAGTGAAAATAGGGAATGTACAGTCAAAAAGAAAAAAAATCTGAGAAGATGAAGATGGGAGGAGATGGGGGTGATGACGATGATACCTTGACCGACAAGATATGATACCTTCTAGGCGATATCATACCTTCTAGGCGATACGATACCACTTCTGCTCGTGATACGATACTATTCCGACTGCGATATGATACTGCTTGTGCTACACGATACGATACCACTGAACATACATGATACGATACCTCCTATTGGACGATACGATACCACAAGATGCACAATACTAAATTGGCCATACATTACTAATCATGCATGCGATACAATATTGTTTGGTCAACAACACGATACCAAGTGGTCTACGGTACGATACCAAGAGGACCACGATACGATACCACCCAGTGATCGCGATCGCGATACCAGCACTTGACGATATGATATCTTGATGGTGTCACGATACCTCAAGGGGGGCGATATGATACTCGACAAGTATAGCGATACACAAGAGTTCTAGTATTGCGACTCAACAAGACATGATACTTGGAGTTTTTGACAGACAAATTCAAAGATTTTTGCAAATATGTGTACCTTAGGTTCTCCTTGTCCCTCCTATGTGCCTGTAGATGCAAGGTCACTCTCCAAATCCAAGATACTGCACTTGTGATACTAGATCAAGTCTTGTCACTCCATCATATTATCGCACAGATTTTGGTGTTTTTAGGGTGTGAAACTTAGTTTCTCCTCCACGCTTTGGCTCTAAGCTCTTTGAACTCCTCGCATAGCCAAGAATGAAGAAAAAGAGGCGAAAATAGGGAATGTACAGTGAAAAAGCTGAAAAAGAGGCGAAAATAGGGAATGTACAGTGAAAAAGAGGCGAAAATAGGGAATGTACAGTGTAAAGATGGAAGGAGATGGGGGTGATGATGATGATGATGATGAAGCTGAATAAAAACTCAAAAACTGAACTAAAAATGTTGATTTTTTTACCTTCGAACGTCCCTACTCTACGTCTTACCGTCACACATTTGTCCTCTAAGCTCTCTCCCCGGCAACGGTGCCAAATTTGGTGTCACTCTAGCACAATGACAAGTAGCAATGTGAGGAGATTCACCTCATATATGTCGATCCGTGGAGACGTGAGGACTCGTATGAAGTCCGTGAGCAAGTGATGGCACAAGTGCATGAGTGAAAGCACACAAGCATGCATACACATACACACACATGCACAAGGTATGGGCAAAGAGAGGAACAATGGAAGGACTTTGTAGTACTCCCCATGAGCTCTCCAACAAACCCAAAATCATAACAAACGGATTTCGTATGAGAAAGTTATGCTAGTTCAGGGTTTTGAGGGTTAAAACAGGGAAACAGGATCCTCTGGGAGAACCTTAGAAAAGGTGATACGATACCTCTTTCCCTTATAGATGATAACAACTTAGGAGATACAATACTGCTATCAAGTCGATACGATATTGAAGCGGTCACGATACGATACCTTTGATTGGCAGGATACGATACCAACCTCACGATACGATACCAGGATAGCTAATGATACCATAGTTGATTGGCTCGATACAATACGAGTAGTTAGGATGATACGATACCAGTGAATTCTTTAGACAATATGATACCTTGACCGATGCGATATGATACCTTCCAAGCGATACGGTACCACTTGTCCTCGCGATATGATACTACTCAAATCGTGATATGATACTACTTGTACTACATGATATGATACCATTGAACAGACACGATACGATACCTTCTGCTGGATGATACAATACTGCAAGATGCACGATACTAAATTGGCCATTGGATACCAATCATGCACGTGATATGATAGCGCTCGGTCAACGATACGATACCATGTGGTCCGCGATACGATACTAGGTGGACCACGATACGATACCATCAGGTGACCAAGATCGCGATGCTAGCACTTGATAATACGATACCTTGATGGTATCATGATACCTCAAGGAGGCTATACGATACTTGACAAGTATAGTGATACACGAGAGTTCTGGTATCGCAATACCAAAACTCAACCAAACATGATACTTGGAGTTTTTGACACCCAAATTCAGAGATATTTTCAAATATGTGTACCTTCGGTTCTCCTTGTCACTTCTATGTGCCCGTAGATGCAAGGTCACTCTCCAAATCCAGGATACTGCATTCGCGATACTAGATGAAGGTCTTGTCACTCCACGATACTATCACTCAAATTTTGGTGTTTCTAGGGCATGAAACTCAGTTCTTCCCCCAGGCTTTAGCTCTAAGCTCTCACTAAACTCCCTGTATAGCCAAGAATGAAGAAAAAGAGGTGAAAAAAGGGAATGTACAGTCAAAAAGCAAAAGAATTAGAGAAGCTGAAGATGGGAGGAGATGGGGGTGATGATGATGATGAAGGTGAATAAAAACTCAAACACAGAACTGAAAATGCTGATTTTTTAACCTTCCAACATTGCTAGTCTACATCTTACCATCACACACTCAACCTCCAAGCTCTGTCCCCAGCAATGGTGCCAAATTTGGTGTCACTCTCGCACAATGGCAAGTACCAATGTGAGGAGATTCATCTCATATATGTCAATCCATGGAGATGTGAGGACTAGTATGAGGACCGTGAGCTAGTGATGGCACAAGTGCATGAGTGAAAGCACACTGTATGCACACACATACACACACCTACACAAGGTATGGGCAAAGAGTGGAACAATGGAAGGACTTTGTAGTACTCCACACGAGCTTTCCAACAAACCCAAAATCACAACAAACGGATTTTGTGTGAGAAAGTTATGCCAGTTCAGGGTTTTGAAGGTTAAAACAAGGAAACAAGATCCCTCTGGGAGCACCTTAGAACAGCGGATACGATACCTCTTTTTCCACGATACACGATACCACTACATATGATACCAGCTCAAGCGATACAATATTATTATCAAGACGATATGATACTAAAGTGGTCACGAAATAATAACTCTGATTGGCATGATATGATACCAACCTCACGATACGATACTAGAATAGCTAACGATACGATACTTGATTGGCTCATGATACGATTGTTGAAGAATCACTCACGAATTTGACGTACAGACAGATATAAAAAGCAAGATAAAGAGAAGCAGAATCAAATATTCAGAAAATCAAAAGCTTTAATGAAGGGACAAATCACGGCCGTTATGAACAGCGCAAAATCTTGCAGAATCAGAGTCTGATAGAGTTCGTTACAATCAAATCAAACTGTATATACAGAGAGAACATGCATAAGAATAAAAGAGGTAAGTGCGAACTAGAACGTGCGTGAGAAGAGCGTGCAGTATAAATAGAGCATATAAAGAGGTCAGAAAGTATGAGGGGAGAGAACAGAGAATGAGGAAGTGAGAAGACGTCAGAGATCACGTATGTCTAAAGACTGAAGAGAGAGTGAGCGAGAAGTTTTCAGAAGATGCCATAGATCGCGTATGTACAGATGAATAACAAAAACCTGAAATGTCAGGTGTTCATCTGAGAGAGATGGTAGAAGAAACTACTCAGTGTAGGAGAGTTTCCATAGCTTGAGCAAGAAGAGGCCAAGCTAATTTGTACACATCTTCTCTAATAGAAAACACATGTTCATGTGGAAGTTTGCACGCACTGTTCGTATGCAAAGACTCTGAGTATTTTTGTGTTACGATAGAAAGTTCGTTAACCGTTAACAGTTACAGTTCGTTAGTAAACGTGTTCCTCGGTACTCTCTCAGTAAACGAATATTTTCGGTCACTTACAGTTTTCTCAGAAAACGTGTTTTCTGATAGAACAACGAAGTATATCTCACAGAGTAAATTAAAGTTTTGTATGAGAGATAGCTTATCTTATAGCTAGACATCTCTACTTTCAGTTCGTCAAAGATTTCGGTGAAATGGATATGTACACACAGTACAAAGTATAACCGAAAAGAGACATTCTGAACCGGAGAAGTTTCCTTAAACTTCAGAAAGTGTTCAATCAGAGAAGGAAGTTCACGCATCACTTCCTTACTTCTTGTATACTCACTTGAAGTAATTACAAACAGAATAGGAGTTGATTCCGGTATAACTACGGTGTCAGTCTCGTGATAGTCCAGTGATGTTCCGGTGGAATTTTTCCACTGAATTCAAGCGCAGTTTTATATGTTGAGTAATAGTAACCTTGCTAAGCTACTGTTGATTATGGAGGTGTTCTAATATCGCTCTAGCTTAGCATCCTTTTCGGTGGCATGGCGATTTCCGCAGGCCTGACAAGGTTCAAGCCTTTGCCGTGACGACCACCAACAGTGGTATCATAGAGAAAGTATCACTAACAAGTGGTATCAGAGCCTAGAGTATTCACCATAATTGATATCAGAGAGGTTAACCACAACAAGTGGAACTAGAACGAGAAAGATTCTGAAGAGCAGAAAGATTCTCAAAAGTTCACCGGAAGTAACAGAAACAAGAAGATCATGGCAGATCATGTCCAAATTGATAAATTGGACAAAGATAATTATCCCGCATGGGTAATGCACATGGAAGCCTTACTTATGAGTAAGGACTTAATGATGTATGTGACCGGAGAAGAAAAGAAGCCAACTTTCGAAGATGATAGTCAACCAGAAAAAGAAGAAATAGAAGCCTTGAAGCTATGGCAGAAGAAAGATGCAACGACAAGAGCTTACATTTATAATACCGTTTCAGACCATCTACTACTGCACATTAGAGGCCTGGAGAAAGCGGAGGACATATGGAGTGTGTTGGAAGATCATTTCCAAAATACTACGAAGGCTATGAAGGCTAGCTTATGGTCCAAATTTACAACGTTCAAAAAGAAGTCGAGTCAAAGCATTAGTGACTATGTTACTAAGATGAAGGATCTAGCAGATAGTCTTGGATCCATAAATGAAGATGTCGAAGATCACAGATTGATAGTGCAACTGCTAACAGGTTTGAGAGGAGATGAAAGGTGGAAACCTTTCGTGCTTTAAACCGAACTTTCTTTAAATCATTTTGTACCAAATTTAAATCAGTTGCTTGGTTTGATGCTCACATATGAGCAAGACATGAAAGGAGATGCAGATAAAGGAAAAAGTTCTGCAATGTACATGAAGAACAAGAAGAAAGCAGACAAAGGTAAGTCAAAAGACGAAGAAGAGTCGAGTTCTCAGGCTTATTATGCAAGAGGTAAAGGCACCGGCAGAGGAAGAGCAAGAGGTTTTGGAAGAGGAAGAAGTAGCCAGAATAACAATAAGAAGGCTTGCTGGATCTGTGGACTAAGTAATCATTTGGCTCATGATTGTTGGCATAATCAACAAGGATCAAATCAAAATCAGAACAGTAACAACAGAGGCAGAAGCGGAAGATATCAGAATAACTTTCAAAGAGGAAGACAAAATCAAAGAGGAGGCTATGGTAGAGGTGGAGCAAGAAGTTGGGAACAGAATCAACCCTACAACACCACCTACAACAACTACGCAAATGACACACTGAATGAAAGTCATACATCGTTGATGATGACCTCAATCAGCACATCAGATAATGAAGACCTAAAGGTATTTTACATTGATTCTGGATGTTCTAATCACTTGTCAGGAAATATAGAATTAATGTCAAAATTGGAAAAAGGTAGTTCCAGTCATACTATTCAAACATGTGACAATACGAGGCATAGTGTACATTCAATTGGAAAAGTGAAATGTAAGAGTGGAGCAGATTTGCTAACCAACGTTTTGTATGTTCCAACAATACCGAAAAATTTGATTAGCATAGGACAGATAGTTGAGAAAGGTTTTTAGGTCAGATTTACAAATGAAGGAGTATTTGTAGAAGATCCCGAGAACAGATATAATCAAATCGTCTTTGGTAAGAAAGAAGGCAGACTCTTTACCTTAAGAGTACAAGGGAACATCGGCCAAGCGCTGCTCACACATGGTGAGAAGGTGATTATAGAACTTGATCTCTGGCATAAGAGATTAGGTCATTTCAACGAAAAAGGAATTAAAGCTATGATAGCAAATCAATCAGTACTGGGATTACTGAATGTACAGAATCAACATATGATTCACAAGTGCGAAGCATGTCAGATGGGAAAATCCCATAGGTTACCTTTCTAGAAGAAAGGATTTAAACATGATGGAGTACTCGAACTCATTCATACAGATGTATGGGGTCCAAAAAAAGAAGGATCAATCAGCGGATCGAGGTATTATGTTTTATTCATTGATGATGCTACAAGATGGATAACTCTTTATGTTTTGAAAGAGAAATCAGAAGTGTTTGGAGCTTTCAGGCATTTCATGCATATGCTGAAAGACTCATAGGTCGAAAACTAAAGAGACTGAGGTCTAATGGAGGTGGAGAATATTTATCCCGAGAGTTCAATGACTATCTTTGGAATGCAGGTATTAAGAGAGAAATAACCTGCAGGTATACGCCACAACAAAATGGTGTAGCAGAAAGAAGGAACCGAACTCTACTTGAGTTTGCACGAGCTATGCTAAAAGAAAAGGATTGTCCAAACTATCTTTGGGCTGAAGCTGTAAACACAGCTACGTACTTGGTAAACAGATTACCATGTACGGCATTAGATGGAATGACCCCGTATGAAGCTTGGTGGGGAAAGAAACCAACACTTGATCATTGCAAAGTGTTTGGATCAGTAGCTTACGCTTATGTACCATCACAACTCAGACATAAGCTCGAACCAAAAGCAGAGAAATATGTCTTCGTCGGATACGATGAAAAGCAGATGGGCTACAGGTTATGGAGTCCTCTAACAAAACAGTTTACTATTTCCAGAGATGTTACATTTGATAAACAGAAAAGCTGGTATACAGATCAGAATCGTACAACGGAAGAATTTGAAGAAGAAGTAAGAAGAAAAGAGAAAGGAAAATCAATTGTGCAGGTGAATAGAGATGAAGACTATATGCAAGCGAGTACGTCCAGGATCGGATCAGGTATGAGAAATGGAGATGAAGAGGGATTTGATGAAGAAGTGTATTCAGATACACATGAAGAGTTTGAACCAAGAAGGTCAAACAGGAATAGAAGACAACCAGAAAGGTATTCCTATGATACCTCGTATATAACTCAGAAAAATTATGCATATATGGTCAAAGATGATGAAGAACCTCAGAACTATGATGAAGCTAAAGGCAAGAAGCAATGGGAAGAAGCAATGGAAGAAGAATTTATCGCATTGGAGGAGAACAAGACATGGGAACTTGTTCCAAAACCAAATAGTAAGAAAGTAATTGGAAATAAATGGGTTTTCAAAGTTAAGAAACTTGCAGATGGAAGGATAGCCAGATACAAAGCCAGATTGGTTATCAAAGGCTATGCTCAGATGCATGGCATAGATTACGATGAGACGTTCAGTCCGATGGCAAAGATGTCAACAATAAGGACAGTGATTGCTATAGCAGCATCAAAAGGATGGAAGCTAAGTCAGCTAGATATAAAGAACGCATTTCTGAATGGATACATATCAGATGAAGTCTACATGGAACAACCGGAAGGGTTTGTAAGTTCCAGACACCCAAAATTTTTTTGCAGATTAAGAAAAGCACTTTACGGACTGAAGCAAGCTCCAAGAGCTTGGAATTACAGGCTTGTGAAATATCTAAATGAACTTGGATACCAAAGTTCGAAAGCAGATGCAAGTCTACTCATTAAGAGAACAGAAGAAGGTATGATCTACATTTGCATTTATGTAGATGACATCATAATCACAGGTACTTCAGATGAAGGAATTAAAGAAGTAAAGAGATTACTCAAAAAGGAGTTTCAGATCAGTGATCTAGGAAAGTTATCATACTTTCTAGGAATGGAAATCACATACACAGATCATGGTGTATACGTTATGCAAGAAAGGTATCTCCTAAACTTACTGAAGAAGTTTAATATGGAGAATTGCAGAGAAGCTTCAACACCGCTTGAAGCAAATCATAAACTTAGCAAATACAGTGGTGCAGAGTTTAAAGATATGAGGAAATATCAGTCGTTAGTAGGAAGCTTAATTTACGCTACACTAACACGACCGGATCTTAGCTATGCAGTAAGAGTTCTCTCACAATTCATGCATTGTCCGAAAGATCAACATTGGGTTGCAGGACAGAGAGTTCTTAGATATATAAAAAGAACTATAAAGGAAGGATTATATTAACCTTTTACGTTAGATATACAGCTGAGAGCATTCAGTGACTCAGACTGGGCAGGAAGTCAAGATGACAGAAGGTCAACACATGGGTATATGATATACCTAGGAGATAAGCTAGTAAGCTGGTGTTCGAAGAAACAACACACAGTGGCTTTATCGTCAACAAAAGCAGAATATAAAGGACTAGTAGAAACAGCAAAAGAAGTGATATGGATGCAGACCTTGTTCAAAAGCATGGGTATTGATCAAGGTATACTTGTCATACATGGAGATAATATGAGCTCGTTGTATCTTGCAGCAAATCCAGTATTTCATGCAAGAACAAAGCACATAGAAATTCAATATCATTTCCTGAGGGAAAAGGTAATGGAGAAGGAGATAGAAATAGTATACACTCCGACAAAAGATCAGATTGCAGATATTCTGACAAAGAGCTTGGATGGAACAAAGACAAGCAGATTCAAAGAAATGGCAGGAATAAAAGAAAGAAAAATATATGAAGACCGGAAGAGTCAAATTAGTGATTGCGGGGGAGCTGTTGAAGAATCACTCACGAATTTGACGTACAGACAGACATAAAAAGAAAGATAAAGAGAAGCAGAATCAAATATTCAGAAAATCAAAACCTTTAATGAAGGGACAAATCAAGGCCATTATGAATAGCGCAAAATCTTGCAAAATCAGAGTCTGATAGAGTTCGTTACAATCGAATCAAACTGCATATACAGAGAGAACGTGCATAAGAATAAAAGAGGGAAGTACGAACTAGAACGTGCGTGAGAAGATCGTGCAATATAAATAGAGCACATAAAGAGGTCAGAAAGTATGAGGGGAGAGAACAGAGAATGAGGAAGTGAGAAGACACTAGAGATCGCGTATGTATAAAGACTGAAGAGAGAGTGAGTGAGAAGTTTTCAAAAGACACCGTAGATCGTGTATGTACAGATGAATAACAGAAACCCGAAATGTCAGGTGTTCATCTGAGAGAGATGGTAGAAGAAACTACTCAGTGTAGGAGAGTTTCCATAGCTTGAGCAAGAAGAGGCCAAGCTAATTTGTACACATCTTCTCTAATAGAAAACACATGTTCATGTGGAAGTTTGCGCGCACTGTTCGTATGCAAAGACTCTGAGTATTTTCGTGTTACGATAGAAATTTCGTTAACCGTTAACAGTTACAGTTCGTTAGTAAACGTGTTCCTCGGTACTCTCTTAGTAAACAAATATTTTTGTTCAGTTATAATTTTCTTAGAGAATGTGTTTTCCGGTAGAACAACAAAGTATATCTCGCAGAGTAAATTAAAGTTTTGTATGAGAGATAGCTTATCTTATAGCTAGACATCTCTACTATCAGTTTGTCAAAGATTTTGGTGAAATGGATATGTACACACAGTACAAAGTCTAACCGAAAAGAGACATTCTGAACCGAAGAAGTTTTTCCTTAAACTTCAGAAAGTGTTCACTCAGAGAAGGAAGTTCACGCATCACTTCCTTACTTCTTGTATACTCACTTGAAGTAATTACAAACAGAATAGGAGTTGATTCCAGTAGGATTCCGGTATAACTACGGTGTCAGTCTGGTGACAGTCTAATGACATTCAGGTGGAATTTTTCCAGTGAATTCAAGCGCAGTTTTATATGTTGAGTAATAGTAACCTTGCTAAGCTACTCTTGATTATGGAGGTGTTCTAATATTGCTCTAGCTTAGCATCCTTTTCGGTGGCGCAGCGATTTCCGCAGGCCTGACAAGGTTCAAGCCTTTGCGGCGACGACCACCAACGGTGCTATCAGAGAGAAAGTATCACTAACAACGATACTAGTAGTTAGGATAATACGATACCGGTGAATTCTCGAGACCATACGATACCTTGACCAATGTGATAGGATTCCTTCCATGCGATATGATACCACTTGTCCTCGTGATACGGTACTACTCCGATCGCGATACTATACTGCTTGTGATACACGATACGATACCATTGAACAGACATGATACAATACCTACTATTGGATGATAGGATACCGCAAGATGCATGATACTAAATTGGCTATACAATACCAATCATGCATGCGATACGATATCGCTTGGTCAACGATACGATACCAGGTGGTCCACGATATGATACCAGGTGGACCACGGTATGATACCTCTTTTTCTATGATACACGATACCACTATAGAGGATACAAGCTCATGCAATACAATACTACTATCAAGAGGATACAATACTCAAGTGGTCACGATATGATACCTCTAATTGGCACGATATGATACAAACCTCACGATACGATACTAGGATAGCTAACAATATGACACTTGATTGGCTCTTGATACGATACTAGTAGTTAGGATGATACGATACCAGTGAATTCTCACGATGATATGATACCTTGACCGACGTGATAGGATACCTTCGAGGCGATATGATACCACTTGTCCTTGTGATATGATACAGCTTGTGCTACACGATACAATACCACTGATCAGACACTATATGATACCTTCTGCTGGACAATATGATACCACAAGATGCACGATACTAAATTGGCGATACGATACCAATCATGCACACGATATGATACCGCTTGGTCAATCATACGTTACCAGGTGGTCCATGAAATGATACCAAGTAGACCACGAAACAATACCACCAGGTGATCGCGATTGCAGTACCAACACTTGACGATACGATACCTTGATCGTATCATGATACCTCAAGGAGGCGATACGATACTGGACAAGTATAGCAATACAAGGGAGTTCTGGTATCGCGATACCAAAAACCAACCAAACATAATACTTGAAGTTTTTCACACCCAAATTCAAATATTTTTGCAAATATGTGTACCTTAGGTTCTGTTTGTCACTCCTATGTGCTTGTAAATCCAGGATACCGCACTCGCGATACCAGATGCAGATCTTGTCACTCCGCGATATTGTTGCTCAGATTTTGGTGTTTGTCGGGCATGAAACTGAGTTTTTGCTTGAGGCTTTAGCCCTAAGCTCTCACTAAACTCCTCGCATAACCAAGAATGGAGAAATAAAGAAGTGAAAATAGGGAATGTACAATCAAAAAGCAAAAAAATCAGAGAAGGTGAAGATGGGAGGAGATGGGGGTGATGATGATGATACCTTGACCGACGGGATATGATACCTTCTAGGCGATATGATACCTTCTAGGCAATACGATACCACTTATGCTCGTGATACGATACTACTCCGACTGCTATATGATACTACTTGTGCTACACGATAGGATACCACTGATTAGACATGATATGATACCTCCTGCTGGACAATAGGATACCGCAAGATGCACGATACTAAATTGGCCATACAATACCAATCATGCACACGATATGATACCGCTTGGTCAATGATATGTTACCAGGTGGTCCACGAAACGATACCAAGTAGACCACGAAATAATACCACCAAGTGACGGTAATTGCAATACCAGCACTTGACGATACGATACCTTGATCGTATCATGATACCTCAAGGAGGCAATACGATACTGGACAAGTATAGCAATATAAGGGAGTAATGGTATCGCGATACAAAAACTCAACGAAACACAATACTTGAAGTTTTTGACACCCAAATTCAAATATTTTTGCAAATATGTGTGCCTTAGGTTCTCTTTGTCACTCCTATGTGCTTGTAGATACAAGGTCACTCTCCAAATCTAGGATACTGCACTCACGATACCAGACCCAGGTCTTGTCACTCCATGATATTTTCGCTCAGATTTTGGTGTTTGTCGAGCATGAAACTGAGTTTCTGCTCGATGCTTTAGCTCTAAGCTCTCACTAAACTCCTCGCATAACCAAGAATGGAGAAAAAAAGAAGTGAAAATAGGGAATGTACAATCAAAAAGCAAAAAAAACAAAGAAGGTGAAGATGGGAGGAGATGGGGGTGATGCCGATAATACCTTGACCGACGGGATATGATACCTTCTAAGCGATATGATACCTTCTAGGCGATACGATACCACTTGTGCTCATAATACGATACTACTCCGACTGCGATATGATACTGCTTGTGCTACACGATACGATACCACTGAACAGACATGATATGATACCTCCTGTTGGACGATACGATACCACAAGATGCACACTACTAAATTAACCATACGATACTAATCATGCACGCGATACAATATCGCTTGGTCAACAATACGATACCAAGTGGTCTACGATACGATACCAGGAGGACCACGATACAATACCACCGGGTGATCGCGATCACGATACCAGCACTTGACGATATGATATGTTGATGGTATCACGATACCTCAAGGAGGCGATATGATACTCGACAAGTATAGCGATACACAAGAGTTTTGGTATTGCGACTCAACAAGACACGATACTTGGAGTTTTTGACACCCAAATTCAAAGATTTTTGCAAATATGTGTACCTTAGGTTCTCCTTGTCACTCCTATGTGCCTGTAGATGGAAGGTCACTCTCCAAATCCAAGATACTGCACTTGCGATAGTAGATGCACGTCTTGTCACTCCACGATATTATCGCACAGATTTTGGTATTTTTAGGGTATGAAACTCAGTTTTTCCTCCACGCTTTGGCTCTAAGCTCTTTGAACTCCTTGCATAGGCAAGAATGAAGAAAAAGAGGCGAAAATAGGGAATGTACAATCAAAAAGCGAAAAAATCAGAGAAGGTGAAGATGGGAGGAGGCAGGGGTGATGATGATGATGAAGGTGAATAAAAACTTAGAAACTGAACTCAAAATTGTGATTTCTTTTACCTTCCAATGTCACTACTCTATGTTTTACCGTCAGACACTCGTCCCCCAAGCTCTCTCCCCAGCAACGGTGCCAAATTTCATGTCACTCTAGCACAATGGCAAGTACCAATGTGAGGAGATTCAGCTCATATATGTCAATCCGTGAAGACGTGAGGAATAGTATAAAGACCGTGAGCAAGTGATGGCACAAGTGCGTGAGTGAAAGCACACAAGCATGCACACACATACACACATGCGTGCAAGGTATGAGCAAAGAGTGGAACAATGGAAGGAGTTTTTAGTACTCCCCACGAGCTTTACAACAAACCCAAAATCACGATATGATACCAGTAGTTAGGATGATACGATACCAATGAATCTCAGGACGATACGATACCTTTATCGACACGATACGATACCTTCCAAGCGATACGATACCACTTCTTCTCACGATATGATACTACTCCGACCGCGATACGATGGTGCTCATGCTATGCAATACGATACCAGTGAACAGACACGAAATACCTCCTACAAGACGATACAATACCGCAAGATGCATGATACTAAATTCTCCATATGATACCAATCATGCATATGATACCAATCATGCACCATATGATACCGCAAGATGCATGATACTAAATTGGCCGTAGGATACCATCAATCCGTGGAGACATGAGGACTGGTATGAAGTATGTGAGCAAGTGATGGCACAAGTGCATGAGTGAAAGCACCTAAGCATGCACACACATACACGCATGCACACAAGGTATGAGCAAAGAGTGGAACAATGAAGGACTTTGTAGTACTCCCCATGAGCTTTCCAACAAACCAAAAATCACAACAAACTCGTGATACTAGACACAGGTCTTGTCACTGCGTGATATTGTCGCTCAGATTTTGGTGTTTTCAAGGTGTGAAACTCACTTTTTCCTCCATGCTTTAGCTCTATGCTCTCACTGAACTCCTCATAGCCAAGAATGAAGAAAAAGAGGCAAAAATAGGGAATTTATAGTCTAAAAGTGAAAAAAGCAAAGAAGGTGAAGATGGGACAAGATGGGGGCGATGAGGATGATGAAGGTGAATAAAAACTCAGAAACTGAACGAAAAATGGTGATTTTTTTAACTTGCAACATTTGTACTCTATGTGTTACCATCACAGGCTTGTCCTCCAAGCTCTCTCCATGGCAACCGTGCCAAATTTGGTGTCACTCTAGCACAATGGCAAGTAGCAACGTGAGAAGATTCATCTCATATATGTCAATCCATGGAGACGTGAGGACTGGTATGAAGACCATGAGCAAGTGATGGCACAAGTGCGTGAGTGAAAGCACAGAAGCATGCACACACAGACACACATGTACACAAGGTATGAGCAAACAATGGAACACTAAAAGGACTTTGTAGTACTCCCCACGAGCTTTCCAACAAACCAAAAATCACAACAAACTAATTTTGTATGAGAAAGTTATGCCAGTTCAGGGTTCTCAAGGTTTAAACAAGGAAACATGATCCCTCTAGGAGTACCTGAGAACTGGCGATACGATACCTCTTCTTCCATGATACAGGATACCACTACAGATGATATTAGCTCAAGGGATACAATGCTGCTATGAAGATGATACGATACTGAAGTGGTCATGATACGATACCTCTGATTGGTGTGATACGATACCAATCTCACGATACGATACCAAGATAGCTTATGATACGATACTTGATTGGTGCACGATAGGATACTAGTAGTTAGGATGATACAAAACGAGTGAATTCTCGGGACAATACGATACCTTGACAGACGTGATAGGATACCTTCCAGCTGATACGATACCGCTTTTCCTTGCGATACAATACTACTCCAACCGCGACACGATACTGATTCTGCTACACGATATGATACCACAAAATAGACACGATACGATGCCTCCTCTTGGAGGATACGATACCGCTCGATCAACGATATGATACTAGGTGGTCCCCGATAGGATAATAGGTGCACTACGATACCATACCACTGGGTGACCGCGATTGTGATACCAACACTTGATGATATGATACCTTGATGGTATCGCGATACCTCATGGAGGCGATACAATACTTGACAAGTATAGCGATACACGTGAGTTCTGGTATCGCGATACCAAAACTCAACCAGACATGATACTTGGAGTTTTTCACACCCAAATTCAAAGATTTTTGCAAATATTTGTACCTTAGGTTCTCCCTGTCACTCCTATGTGCCTATAGATGCAAGGTCACTCTCCAAATCCAGGATACTACACTCATGATACTAGATGCAGGTCATGTCACTCCGCGATACTATCGCTCAGATTTTCGTGTTTTCAGGGTGTGAAACTCAGTTTTTCCTCCAGACTTTAGCTCTAAGCTCTCACTAAACTCCTCACATAGCCAAGAATGAAGAAAAAGAGGCGAAAATAGGGAATGATCACTCAAAAATCTAAAAAAAATAAATGGGGGTGATGATGATGATGGGTGAAGATGGGAGGAGATGGGGGTGAAGATGGGAGGAGATGGGGGTGATGATGATGATGAAGGTGATGATGATGGGGGTGAAGATGGGAGGAGATGGGGGTGATGATGATGATGAAGGTGATTTTTTTACCTTGCAATATTGCTACTCTACATCTTACCATCACAGGCTCGCCCTCCAAGCTCTCTCCTCGACAACGGTGCCAAATTTGGTGTCACTCTAGCACTATGGCAAGTACCAATGTGAGGAGATTCATCTCATATATGCAAATCCTTGGAGACATGAGGACTGGTATGAAGACCATGAGCAAGTGATGGCACAAGTGTGTGTGTGAAAACACACAAGCATGCACACACATACGCACACACAAGGTATGAGCAAAGAGTTGAACAATGGAAGGACTTTGTAGTAGTCTTTACGAGCTTTCCAAAAAACCCAAAATCACAACAAACGGATTTTATATCAGAAGTTATGCTAGTTAGGGTTCGGAGGGTTAAAATAAGGAAACGGGATCCCTCTACGAGTACCTTAGAATAGGCGATATGATACCTCTTTGTCCACAATACAAGATATCACTATAATCGATACCAGCACAGGCGATACAATACTGCTATTAAGACACTACTAACATGATATGATACTAGTAGTTAGGATGATATGATACCACTGAATTCTCGGGACAATACGATACCTTGACCGACGCGATATGATACCTTCCACGTGATAGGGTACCACTTGTCCTCGCGATTCGATACTACTCTGACCACGATACGATACTGCTTGTGTTATGCAATACGATTACCACTGAACAAACATGATACGATACCACCTATTGGACGATACGATACCGCAAGATGCACGGTACTAACTTGGCCATATGATACCAATCATGCACACGATACGATACCGCTTGGTGAACGATATGATATCAGGTGGTCCACGATCCAATACTAGGTGGACCACGATACAATCAGAGAAGGTGAAGATGGGAGGAGACGGGGGTGATGATGATGATGAAGGTGAATAAAAACTTAGAAACTAAACTCAACATTGTGATTTTTTTTACCTTCCAATGTCACTACTCTACATTTTACCATCGCACGCTCGTCCTCCAAGCTCTCTCCCCAGCAACGGTGTAAAATTTGGTGTCACTCTAGCACAATGGCAAGTACCAACGTGAGGAGATTCAACTCATATATGTCAATCCATGGAGACGTGAGGACTATTATAAAGACCCTGAGCAAGTGATGGCACAAGTGTGTGAGTGAAAGCACACAAGCATGCACACACATACACACGTGCACACAAGGTATGAGCAAAGAGTGGAACAATGGAAGGACTTTGTAGTACTCCCCACGAGCTTTACAACAAACCCAAAATCACGATACGATACGAGTAGTTAGGATGATACGATACCAGTGAATCTCGGGACGATATGATACCTTAATTGACAGGATACGATACCTTCCAAGTGATACGATACCACTTGTCCTCATGATACGATACTACTCTGACCGCGATACGATGGTGCTAGTGCTCTGCAATATGATACCAGTGAATAAACACGATACGATACCTCCTATTGGACAATACAATACCGCAAGATGCATGATACTAAATTGTCCATATGATACCAATCATGCATATGATACCAATCTTGCACCATACTAAATTGGCCATAGGATACCGCAAAATGCACGATACTAAATTGGCCATACAATACCATCAATCCGTGGAGACATGAGGACTGGTATGAACTCCGTGAGCAAGTGATGGCACAAGTGCATGAGTGAAAGCACAAAAGCATGCACACACATACACACACGCACACAAGGTATGAGCAAAGACTGGAACAATGAAAGGACTTTGTAGTAATCCCCATGAGCTTTCCAACAGACCCAAAATCACAATAAACGGATTTCGTGTGAGAAAATTATGCTAGTTCAGGGTTCTGAGGGTTAAAACAAGGAAACAGGATCCCTCTAGGAGTACCTCAGAACAGCATAGCATGACACGATACCAACCTCACAATACGATACCACGATAGCTAACGATACGATACTTGATTGGCTCACAATACAATACTAGTAGTTAGGATGATACGATACCAGTGAATTCTCGGGATGATACGATACCTTCACCGATGCGATACAATACCTTCCACGTGATATGATAGCACTTGTCCTCGCGATACAATACTACTCCGATCGCGATACGATACTCCTTATGCTACGTGATATGATACCACAGAATAGACATGATATGATGCCTCCTACTAGAGAATACAATACCGCTCTCTCCCTGGCAATGGTGCCAAATTTGGTGTCACTCTAGCACAATGGAAAGTACCAACGTGAGGAGATTCATCTCATGTATGTCAATCCCTGCAGACGTGAGGACTGGTATGAAGACTATGAGCAAGTGATGGCACAAGTGCATGAGTGAAAGCACACAAGCATGCACACACATACAGACACATGCAGAAGGTATGAGCAAAGAGTGGAACACTGAAAGGACTTTGTACTGCTCCCCACAAGCTTTCCAACAAACCAAAAATCACAACAAACTGATTTCATATGAGAAAGTTATGCAAGTTCAGGGTTCTCAGGGTTGAAACAAGGAAATAGGATCCGTCTAGGAGTACCCCTGAACTCGCGATATGATACCTCTTCTTCCATGATACAGGATACCACTACGGATGATACTAGCTCAGGCAATACAATGCTGCTATCAAGATGATACGATACTGAAGTGGTCACGATACGATACCTCTGATTGGTGCGATACAAAACCAACCTCACAATACGATACCAAGATAGCTAACGATACTATACTTGATTGGCTCACAATAGGATACTAGTAGTTAGGATGATACAATACTAGTGAATTCTCGAGACGATACGATACCTTGACCAATGTGATACGATACCTTCCAGGTGATACGATACCACTTGTCGTCCTGATATAATACTACTCCCACCGCGATACGATACTGCTTCTCCTACACGATACAATACCAGAGAACAAACACGATACGATACCTACTGTTGGAGGATACGATACTGCAACATGCACGATACTAAATTGGCCATACGATACCAATCATGCACGTGATACAAAACCGCTCGATCAACGATACGATACCAAGTGGTCCTCGATACGATACTAGGTGCACCACGATACCATACCACCGGGTGACCGTGATTGCGATACCAACACTTGACGATACGATACCTCGATGGTATCGTGATACCTCAAGGAGGCGATACAATACTCGACAAGTATAGCAATACAGGTGAGTTCTGGTATCGCGATACCAAAACTCAACCATACATTATACTTGGAGTTTTTGACACCCGAATTCAAAGATTTTTGCAAATATTTGTACCTTAGGTTCTCCCTGTCACTCCTATGTACCTGTAAATGCATGGTCACTCTCCAAATCCAGAATACTACACTCATGATACTAGAAGCAGGTCTTTTCACTTTGCGATACTGTTCCTCAGATTTTCGTCTTTTCACGGTGTGAAACTCAGTTTTTACTCCACGCTTTAGCTTTAAGCTCTCGCTGAACTCCTCACATAGCCAAGAATGAAGAAAAAGAGGCGAAAATAGGGAATGTACACTCAAAAAGCTAAAAAAAAATAGAGAAGGTGAACATGGGAGGAGATGGGGGTGATGATGATGATGAAGGTGAATAGAAACTCAGAAACTAAATTCAAGATGGTGATTTTTTAACCTTGCAATGTCGCTACTCTACGTCTTACCATCACACGCTCGTCCTCCAAGCTCTCTCCCCGACAACAGCGCCAAATTTGGTGTCACTCTATGTTGGCATACAAAGCAACAAAGGAGTCATGCACAATACGGCAACAAGGCCAGATCATTTTTTCCCATAGATTATGTACAACTCAAGTGATTTTAATCACTACACAAACATTGTAAATCCCGTTTTTGGTAGATTAGACTCCATTTTGTGCAAGCCGAGGAGTCCTCAAGCTTGAGGAGTATTAGAAGTACCATCGTACCAATTTTCATAATTTTTAGACTTCGTTTGAGCCCTCAAATAAGCCCTGGAACCTAATTTTTAACTAGGCCGGACACTAGGTCTGGACAGGGCCAAAGCTAGTCAAAAACTATAAAAAGAGCTAGAGAGCTCATTTTTGAGGTTAGATTGTAATTGAAACGAACTTGTAAGAGCTATTGAAAGTAATCTAAAGAACTCCATTGATTCTCTCTCTTTGTCTTGCCGTGTGTGCACGTGTGTGTGTATGTGTGTGCATGCTTGTGTGCTTCTCACTCACGCACTTGTGCCGCCACTTGCTCGAGGTCTTCATACCATCCTCACGTCTTCCCGGATTGACATTAAAGGAGGTGCTACTCATCACTGAGCTACACCAAATTTTGGCGCCGTTGCCGGGGATAGAGCTTTGAGGACGAGCGTGTGATGGTAAGACGTAGAGTTGACGCGTTGGAATTGTAGGTATTTTCTTCACTCTCATCGGTTTTCTTTTACTTTCTTCACCATCTTCATCATCATCATCACCATCTCCCACGTCCATCTCCATCATCGCGAAAATTTCAGTTTTTTGACTATATCCCCATCTCCACCTCATTTCCCTCATTTCACTTGTGAGAGAGAGCGAGAGAGCGAATTTCCATGTGCTGTTTTTTGCATGTTTCTTGAGCTATTTTGCAGGTTTCTTGCTGTACCATCATCCCCAGCAGTGTGCGCAGGTACGATAGGCTCTGCACAGGTCCCGGGACGACAACCTCTGTCTATCGCGACAGACAGAAAATCTTAAAATTTTGTGAATGCATGATTAGTACTATAACCTACACCTTAAGGGCATTCTAGATCACTAGAAGTTTTTCAAAAATTTGCGTTTTTTCTGTCTATCGCGACAGACACCATCTATCGCGACAGACACCGTCTATCGCGACAGACAGAAATCCGCGACAGATACCGTCTATCGCGACAGACACCGTCTATCGCGACAGACAGAAATCCGCGACAGATACCATCTATCGCGACAGACACCGTCTATCGCGACAGACAGAAATCCGCGACAGATACCGTCTATCGCGACAGACACCGTCTATCACGACAGACAGAAATCCGCGACAGATACCATCTATCGTGACAGACACCGTCTATCGCGACAGACAGAAATCCGCGACAGATACCATCTATCGCGACAGACACCGTCTATCGCGACAGACAGAAATCCGCGACAGATACCGTCTATCGCGACAGACACCGTCTATCGCGACAGACAGAAATCCGCGACAGATACCATCTATCACGACAGACACCGTCTATCGCGACAGACAGAAATCCGCGACAGATACCGTCTATTGCGACAGACACCGTCTATCACGACAGACAGAAATCCGCGACAGATACCATCTATCGCGACAGACACCGTCTATCGCGACAGACAGAAATCCGCGACAGACACCGTCTATCGCGACAGACACCGTCTATCGCGACAGACAGAAATCCACGATAGACACTGTCTATCGCGACAGACACCGTCTATCGCGACAGACAGCCCCCACGATAGATTGTGTCTATCGCGACAGACACCGTCTATCGCGATAGACAGACATTTTCGGCAAAAATTAAGGGGTAAATTTTTGGGAATTTAGGCTAAATTTTGGGCATATTGGCACTCTCAAGTACTCATATACTTACAAAGGCCTTAGAAAATGCATTAAGACCCCTGATAGTATCTGTTTGTCTAGTTAACCCCTAAACCCTGAACGGTCATAACTTTTTCATATGAAATCCATTTTCTGAGCTCTAGGGCTTGTCGGAAAGCTCGTGACATATACTACACACCCTCAACTGTTTTTTATAAGAATAACGCGTTGAATTTCAGATAGGATAATTGGAAGTGACACACAGAAGGGTAGAAACATCAAGGGAGCTCTAGAGGAAATTTCTAGTAATACAAAAGGGGGAACAAGGGTCATTAAAAAAGTGTCTGAAATAAATTGTTTGTCAATTGAAAGGTCAACTTGGAGCTAATCTTGAGACTTATGCAGGTTTATTGAGAAGCAATTGAGAGTATCCAAGCAAGGGTGTGGCGCACGCTTGAGAATCAACTTCTCGAGCACTAAAGAGCAAGGTTCGGCAAGAAAGGTCGGAATATTCTCAACTCCTCTTCGTCAATTCCTAGCTTAGGCTAAGAACGATTAGAAGTAGGAGTAAGTCAGGGCGACGATAGGCCACTATCAAGTTGAAGACTACCTAAAAACTCAAGTTCAAGCTAAAAACTTAATCTCTGTACTGTCGACAACATAAAGGAAAGAACCTAACGTGGAACGATCAACCTGAAAGTACGAAGAACATTCAAGTATTCCTGACGACGTAGTAACAGATAAGACTTTAAACAGGAGGAATAACTAAAAAGAATCAAGTGACTGATACCAATTGATCGGCAACGAGGTTGTACTCTGGGCAAAATTGGGTTAATCAGTTAGGCATATGAACCTTAGATCAGGACGACACCTAGCAAGAGAGAGACAAAGCCTTAGGTCTTCAGAGGCTAGTGTCAATCATACTGCAAGGTCTTGGGCCCAGCAGTTGAGTCACCACTCTCATTACCCTAGCTCGGATACCAGTGAATCAGGGATGTCTCAAGGTATGGACAGACCTACGGGAAGTTCAGGTATGCCCTACTTGTACAGGGTAGAAGGCCCTTACAAAACACAGTTGGAATACCTTAGGACCAACCGATTAGGTGCTAGCATCTATGAGGACGGCCTAGGAAGATCCGTGGTCCAGATTAAAAACCCTGACCAATCCATAGGACTAGAGCACCCAGCTGTCAAGTTTGAAAACGGTGCATACCTGGACAAGGAAGGAACCATATACGTGGTCACCAGTCATCCAGATAGGACAGATGAATTTGGAAATGTAATTTCAGAAGCGGACTTAGGTGACTTGGAACAAGGAAACATGGGAGTGGAACCTAGAACCCCTCGAGGTAAATCAGTTCTCACTAGGATTATCACGCCTGAGTGGGTCCCCCAAGATAACAAGTGCATAGATTTGCTTCTCAATCGAGAAACGGACGAAGCCTTTTGGAGGTATAAACCGGATCACCCAACTGATATAGGAACAATCATGATCTATGAGTTCAAGGATCCGGATAGCCCAGGTAGAGTGACCTACTTAGACCACACTTCGGAGAGGATCTTTGTGGTGACAGAAAATGATAGGCATGCTTACACTTGGAAGGGCGAATTCATTTTCCCCCAACCAAGATCAAATGTATCCTATGGTCACCCTGGAGCTGGAACATCCCAGGCTCATGGTATGCAAAGAGACAGAAGTAAAGATAGACCAGAAGTAAGTTTTGCCAACCCAGTGGGCAGAGAAAGATCGAGAACAGAGACGAATAGGGTAGAACCCGAGATGCATAGAGCCCACAGGAACCAAAGAAATGTAGATGGATTCCCTCTGCCGAGACCTAGAGAGCACACAAGAACTTTGAGACCCACCCAGCTAGTTAAGTCCATGAAGAATTACTTTGACGGCACAGGAGATCCCTATGATCATGTGGCGGAGTTCAAGCAAGTCTTGAGAGCTGAACAAGTTGAGGATCTATTCACGCAGTACAATGCCTTCGGTCTAACCCTGAGGAATACGGCACTTACATGGTTTCAGCCATTGGATGAGCGCCAGTTCAGGAGCATAGACCAACTCCTAGAAGCATTTATTATTGAGTTCTCCAAGAGTGGCATAAGGCACAACACCTCCTCACTGATTCACAGCTTCAAGCAAACCCCTCAAGAGACCGTGAGACTTGCAGGAAGAAGATTTAGACAATACCTAGAAAGGTGCCCTATTTCGGAGCTACCCACATCTGCTAAACAAGTAGCCTTATTCCTTGACGGACTGCTGAGTAAGAAATTGAGATCCTATGTGTATCTGAAAGACCCTAGGACTATAGAAGAGTGTGTACGTATGTGCATTGACATTGAAGATAACCTAGGGGAAGAACTAGAGCTTTCCAAAATCTACAAAGATTCAGATAGTGCATCTAGTCACTCTTCCACGCAATCCACATCAATTGAGGAACTCGCAGAGAAAGTGGCCCAGAAATTAGGAGTAACTAGCAAACAAATTCCAAGGTTTGCTCCTGTGAAAAGATGCTATACATGCGGTGGTGACCATATGGCGAATGTCTGTCCCATTATGGCTCAACCCCAAGTAAACCCTAGTAGCCAGTACTGCACCATAGAACGGAGATACACCAACCACACCGCACAAGATTGCCCATACAACAAGCAGGCGGTTAGGCAACCCTACCCTCAGCCCTACCAACAAGGCAGATACCAGAACCAGTACCCTCCACAACCATATGGCAGGCCACAACAAAATTACCAACCTCAATATCAAAACCAACAAAGGCCTCAGCCTGTGCTAGCACAACAACCCCCAGCCCCAGCTAATGTGATTCCGGTAAAGTATACTGCTGCAGAAGAGAACCTGAATAGAGCTATAGTCCCTTTAACATCCTTGATCTCTGAAAATGACCCAAGTGATCATAGCTTTGATTCTTGATGGAGAATGTTAATCTCCAAAAGAACAACTTACTCTTGTGATTAGAGCACCTCTATACCAAGAGTAAGTCAAACACTTCACTAATTTAGAGGATCAATTGCTAACTTATCAGAAATTAACAAATCTGTGAAGAAGATGATACACAGAAAAGTCTGCTGCACTATTTCCTTACATTGACTTATCAAACGTGTAAAGTTTTTGATGAAACTTTGTACGATTTATCTCCTAGAGATTGCGCAACTATTCCAAGTTGAATTACTCCAAAAGATTAAGTATAACTTGAGAAATTGACTTCACAAGTTACCTATGTCAGAAACTGTCATCCAAAACAGTCGACTTTACACCTGTAACTTTTAAGACTTGGTTCTCCTTGAATAGAACCCGTTTTACAAAATGCTTTTAGACATAAGTAGCTTATCTTCTAACTTAAAGATTAAGCCCTCACTCATGCAAAACTTTAAACTGTGCTAGGAGAAATGACCAAAACATTGACTTCGAAATCTGCGCCTGTTTTAGGAACTAGTGAACATGCTTCACATATGAATGTTCCTACACTCAATTCACTCAGCCTGATTACAATTGGAAGCTGAAATTTTGCACAGAGGTCAAGTAACTCTCAACTTAGACTTGTACAAAAGCATTCCACAATTGATCTACTGTAGAAGGAGAACACACAGAAACATCGGGCGCAAAATTTTCCATTTACTCAGAGAAAATACAACTGAGTGATGAGAGCTAACTCAAATTCACTTTTTCCTATCTTATGAATTCTATCTCCCTCATTCTTGACTTCTATCTAATGTCACATAAGCTCTCATACATGCCCCGACTTTTCTCAAGGTATTTATAGATAATTTGTACATAATTCTTACTGAACAAAAGATCTAAGTCATCTATGACTATGCTAATGTACATATGTGTACACTTCTCTTGTCCTCTGATTGTAATCTTCTTCCACACTTTAGGAATTGATTCTTCCTTCATCATTTGATCTTCCAAGCCTTCAATTGGTGATTGGTATGCACCAACAGCTCCCCCTCAATCATCAATTGAGGTCTTCTCTGTCTTCTTGATACTTGCCATGTCTTTGAACCTTTGTAACTTAGGTCCATCCAAACTCTTTGTCATCATATCTGCCACCTGTTCTTTTGTTGGAGTGTACATCACTTCAATCTCTTTATCTAGTACCTTTTCCCTCAAGAAATGATACTGAATCTCTATATGCTTAGTCCTGGCATGAAAAACAGGGTTAGCTGCCAAATACAAAGAACTCATATTGTCTCCAAAAATTATTGGAGTACTATGATCAAACTCAAAACTCTTCATCAAGGTCTTCAACCATATCACTTCTTTTGCAGCTTCTACCATTCCCTTATACTCAGCTTCTGTGGATGATAAAGCAACTGTATGTTGCTTCTTTGAACACCAAGAAACTAACTTGTCTCCAACATAACATAGATATCCATGGGTAGACCTTCTATCATCTGAGTCACCTGCCCAATCTGCATCACTAAACACTTTGATTCTTGTGTCATAAGTGAAACCATAATACAAACCTTCACTTAGGGTTCCTTTGATATATCTGAGTACCCTTTGGGCTGCAATCCAATGAGTCTTCTTTGGACAATGCATGAATTGTGACAACACACCTACTGCATATGATAGATCTGGCCTTGTCAAGGTAGCATAGATTAGACTACCTACCAAACTCTGATATTTCTTCAGGTCATTGAACTCTTCACCTCCATACCTGCTTAATTTATGATTTACCTCCAATGGTGTAGTTGAGGTCCTGCAATCTTCCATGTTAAACTTGACTAAAAGATTCTTCAAGTATCTCTCTTGTGAAACATATACTCCATGTTGAGTATACACAATCTGCATTCCTAGAAAATAAGATAAGTTTCCCAAATCACTTATCTTAAACTCCTTCTCTATTTGCTTCTTGAGTTCATTGATTCCTTGAGCATCTGTTCCTGTAACAATAATATCATCAACATAAATGCACATGTAAATATATCCATTTTCACTTGCCTTCACTAGCAAGCTACTATCTGCCTTTGATGCTTGAAATCCACATTCATTCAAGAACTTGACCAATCTGTAATTCCAAGCTCTTGGGGCTTGCTTCAACCCATATAAAGCTCTCTTGAGCTTACACACATAATCTGATCCAATTGATTCCATGAAGCCTTCTGGTTGCTCCATATATACTTCATCTGCAATGTAACCATTAAGAAATGCATTCTTCACATCCAATTGTGATAATTTCCATCCCTTGCAAGTAGCAATAGCAATCAATGTCCTAATTGTAGACATCTTAGCAACATGACTAAAGGTCTCATCATAATCTATCCCATAAGTTTGGGCATAACCTTTAACCACTAGTCTAGCCTTATATCTAGACACCTTACCATCTGCAAACCTCTTTGTTTTATATACCCACTTGCATCCAATGACTTTCTGATTCTTTGGTCTTGGTACTAGTTCCCAAGTTTCATTTTCAAGTAGAGCATCATACTCTTCTTGCATTGCCTTCTCCCAATTCTGTTTACCTTTGGCTTCTTCATAAGTAGTTGGATCTTCTTCTGTTTTCACAATGTAGGCATAATCTTTTGTTGTTAGGAAAGATGTATCATAACTATACCTTATAGGCTCTTTCCTTTCTCTTGTAGATCTCCTGATTTCTGCACTTCTTGAAGTTTCAGCCTCATTTGATTCTGGATCAAATCTTGGCCCTACTTCTTCATGATCCTGCACTCTACATCTAGAGTCAACTTCATCAACAATTTCTTCACAAACTTTTACCTTTGCCTTTCCTTTTCTTTGAATTTCTTCAACACCTGCATACTCATTTGGTGATCCTGTATACCACATGTTTTGCTCATCAAATGTCACATCTTTAGTAACAAGAAATTGCTTTGTGGATGGACTCCACAACCTGTAACCCATTTGTCTATCATCATATCCAATAAACACATACTTCTCTGCTTTTGGTTCTAGCTTATGTCTTAATTGTGAAGGAACATAAGCATATGCAATACATCCAAATACTTTACAATGATCAAGACTAGGTTTCTTACCCCACCATGCTTCATAAGGGGTTCCTCCATCCAAAGCTTTGCAAGGCAACCTATTCACAAGGTATGTTGCAGTGTTAATGGCCTCTGCCCATAAGTAATTTGGACAATTCTTTTCCTTCATCATGGCTCTTGCAAACTCTACAAGAGTCCTATTCCTCCTTTCTGCTACTCCATTTTGTTGAGGGGAGTACCTGCAAGTCACTTCTCTTTTGATACCTGCATTCCATAAATAATCATCAAACTCTTTTGAGAAATACTCTCCCCCTCCATCTGATCTTAACCTCTTTAGCTTTTGTCCTGTGATCCTTTCTGCATAAGCATGAAAGTGTTTGAATGTCTTGAAGACTTCTGATTTGTCCTTGATTACATACAAAGTAATCCACCTGGTTGCATCATCAACAAACAACACATAATATCTGGATCCATTTATGCTATAGTCCCTTGAGGGACCCCATACATCTGTATGAACCAATTCAAGCATGTTTGAATACTTGTACCCTGATTTGTTATAAGAACTTTTATGTGCTTTACCTAATTGACAAGCTTCACACTTGTACACCATATGTTGCCCTTCAATGTTTGGCAATCCAAGCACCACCTGATTCTTTGACATCTCCTTTATAGCTCTCTCATTGAAATGACCTAGCCTCTTATGCCATAGGTCTAATTCAGACACCTTTTGACCTCCATAGGTAAATAGTGCATGTCCCACATTACCTTGAACTTTGAGAGTGAACAATCTTCCTTCCTTTTTACCTGCAATTATATTTCTGTATCCCTGATTTGGATCTTGTACATAAACACCATCATTTGTGAATCTTACCTCATATCCTTTCTCTACAATTTGCCCTACACTTATCAAATTTTTAGGAATAGTAGGAACATAAAGTACCTTACTCAGAAGTGTACTTCCACTCTTTGTCTTCACTGATCCAATGCTCTCCACTTTATGTTTGGTATTGTCACCTGTTTGGACTGTATGTCCATTCACCCTTGCTTCCATATCAGTCATCAAGGATAGGTTCCCACTCAGATGGTTACTGCACCCTGAGTCAATATAAAACACTCTTTGATCTTCTCCCATTGATTCATGAGTTGCATTCAAGATAAGAGTCATGTCATCCTTCTGATCTGATGCATAATTGTAATAATTATTGTTGTAGGACTGAGATTGGAAGTTTCTTCCACCTCCTCTACCATATGATGTCCTACCACCTCTTCCTCTGAAATTGCCTCTTTGGTTTCTGCCTCCTCTACCTCTTTGACTATAATTCTGATTGTTGTATCCTCCACTTTGATTGTTATACCAACAATCATTTGCCAAATGATTTGTTCTGCCACAAATCCAACAAGCTTTAGCATTATCTTTGTTCTTACCTCCTCTTCCTTTACCTCTGAAATTTGTCTTCCCTTTTGTGAAGTTGGCTTGATTTGAGTTCCCTTCATCCTCATTTGATTGCTTTCCCTTGCCATTCTTTTTCTTATCTTTGGAGTACATGGCTTGACTTGTACTTCTATCATTGTCTCCTTTAAGATCCTGCTCAAAGGTTAGCATGTGTCCTAGCAATTGATTAAGGTCAGGAGTAAAGTGATCAAGTGACAACTCTATGGACAAGATAAAAGGCTTCCACTTCTCATCACCTCTTAGACCTGTAAGTATTTGTCTTACCAACTTTTCTTCTTCAATGTCTTCATCCACTGCTCCCAAGCTATCTGCAATATCTTTCATCCTTGCCACATAATCTGAAATTGATTGTGAGCTCTTCTTCTTGAAGGTTGTGAACTCAGCCCATAGTGAGGACTTCCTTGACTTAGTTGTATTTTGGAAATGCTCTTCCAAGGCATTCCAAACATCTGTAGCACTTTCTAAACCTCTGATGTGAGGTAGAAGGTAATCATTTACAGCCATGTAGATGATACTCCTTGCTTGAGCATCCTTCCTCATCCAAGTCTTCAACATTGCAAGTTCTTCCCTAGTAGGAATACTTGGATCTGCAAATTCTGGTTTTTCTTCATCTCCTGTAATAAATGATATAAGATCTTTGCTCATGAGGTGTGCTTCCATCCTCATGGACCATGCTGGATAGTTCTCCCTATCTAGCTTATCAATCTGCAAGCTTTCTCCCATCTTGTATCCACCTGTGTATTGAAAACTTCAAGCTTTACAAACAATGTATGTACCTTTACTTCGAATTAAACTCCTTTTGCCTTTCTTGATGTCAATTTGTCTTCTCCTCGAGCTTTGACTCCAAGCTTTCACTTCTTGATCCTTCAAATGTTGAATCTCTTGAATCTGCAGCAGTCGGGATCCTTCTTTTCTTCAAATTGATGTCTCCTGCTCTGATACCACTGATGGAGAATGTTAATCTCCAAAAGAACAACTTACTCTTGTGATTAGAGCACCTCTATACCAAGAGTAAGTCAAACACTTCACTAATTTAGAGGATCAATTGCTAACTTATCAGAAATTAACAAATCTGTGAAGAAGATGATACACAGAAAAGTCTGCTGCACTATTTCCTTACATTGACTTATCAAACGTGTAAAGTTTTTGATGAAACTTTGTACGATTTATCTCCTAGAGATTGCGCAACTATTCCAAGTTGAATTACTCCAAAAGATTAAGTATAACTTGAGAAATTGACTTCACAAGTTACCTATGTCAGAAACTGTCATCCAAAACAGTCGACTTTACACCTGTAACTTTTAAGACTTGGTTCTCCTTGAATAGAACCCGTTTTACAAAATGCTTTTAGACATAAGTAGCTTATCTTCTAACTTAAAGATTAAGCCCTCACTCATGCAAAACTTTAAACTGTGCTAGGAGAAATGACCAAAACATTGACTTCGAAATCTGCGCCTGTTTTAGGAACTAGTGAACATGCTTCACATATGAATGTTCCTACACTCAATTCACTCAGCCTGATTACAATTGGAAGCTGAAATTTTGCACAGAGGTCAAGTAACTCTCAACTTAGACTTGTACAAAAGCATTCCACAATTGATCTACTGTAGAAGGAGAACACACAGAAACATCGGGCGCAAAATTTTCCATTTACTCAGAGAAAATACAACTGAGTGATGAGAGCTAACTCAAATTCACTTTTTCCTATCTTATGAATTCTATCTCCCTCATTCTTGACTTCTATCTAATGTCACATAAGCTCTCATACATGCCCCGACTTTTCTCAAGGTATTTATAGATAATTTGTACATAATTCTTACTGAACAAAAGATCTAAGTCATCTATGACTATGCTAATGTACATATGTGTACACTTCTCTTGTCCTCTGATTGTAATCTTCTTCCACACTTTAGGAATTGATTCTTCCTTCATCATTTGATCTTCCAAGCCTTCAATTGGTGATTGGTATGCACCAACAATTCTACCCATGTGGATAGCCCCCAGGCCTACTACATGCAGTCTCCTGAGCACGGTGAGCCCTATTATAGCGAAGAGACAAACGAACCTAGTTGGGAGTCAGATTACATGAATGTCATGTATGCAAACCCCAACCCTAGGCCTCAACCTAGGAAGGTAAGACCTCCATTCCCTAGAGGACCATGTTACCGATGTCAGGGGGATCACTTCATTCGTGATTGTCCCTTGCCTCCGCCCACACAACCTCAGTCCGTGACTATCCAAGGCTTTTGCCAAGACTGCGGAAAAGAGCATCTCTTACGAGATTGCCCAAAGAACCCCAATAGCATGCCAAAAATCACCCCTATCAACGTTGTTGGGTTAGTGGTAGACTCCTCAGGAAGTGTCACTTCCACTGCACCAGTACAGGTAGTCACTCGAGCTCAAGCTTTGCAGCAAAACCAAGGGGTAGGCCAGGAAAAGAGCCCAGATGCTAGCGATACTGAGAGCCAAAGTAAAAAGAGAACAAGAGCTTGGAGAGATAGCCGCGAACGTATGAAAAGGCAATGGGCAAAGAAGATGAGTGAACTTGAGGAAAGTCTACGAGAAACCAAGGCTAAAATCATAGAGATCACATCTCAACCGCACTCTCACACATTCCCACCGCTACCATCCCCATGACCCTCCATCCCTTCACCCTCTAAGACAGCCCACGTAACCCACCCACCACCCCAAACAGGATCGGTATTAGCTGATCCCACTCCTGAAGACATAGACATGATGCTCAAAGCATATCAAGCCAGAATCCAAGAAGGGCCAAACGTCACGGATCATGACAAGTGCTATCCTAGAGCTGACCTAGAGATAGAAAGAACCAAACTGTGCGCGAAAATGGTCGCATTGGCTCAGACCATGTTTGAAGCCAGTCACCTTTTCAATTACTCGGGCTCAGCCAAGACGCAATTACACTTGGATGGATTCCTAGAAAAGTTAGAGAGGATAATTGCAAGATCTGACAAGGAAGAAAAAAATCAGGAGAAAGAAAAAGCAAGCAAAAACATGAGCCATTCCCCATCGGAAGTTTATGCAGCCCATTCCACTAAACCAGACAACTTCCCCTCCTTAGAAAGAATAGAAAGGCTAGTTGCACAATCAGAAAAGGAACCTGTCCCTCAAAGAAAGGAAAGGGCAAGAGAACGGATAAGCCAGCCTCTTCAGGAAGCCCATGTGCCTCCTCAAGAAGCTTATCTTCCCCCCCAAAAGGCAGATGAGCCTCCCTCGGAAGCTCAAGTACCTCCACAGGTTGCCTACATTCCTTCTCAGGGAATGTATGAGCCTGCTCGGAAGAATAATAGAATGAGCAATCCTCCCCAAGAAGCTTGTGCTCCAGCCATTTATGAGAGCAAGGATAGAGCCAACGATAGAACAAGCCCTCCTTCCCAGGTTGCTTATGTGCCCAATTCCACGGAGCCAGACACTTCTTCTTCTATGAATCGGTTTGCACCAGACTTCCTACGAGAGATTCAAGAAGACAAATGGGATAACGAAAGTGAAGTCGCCCCTCCCTTTGAACTTGTGGATGATGCACACGACCAATTCCCACAAGACATCCCATCCATTTACGGGGAACAGGAGAGTACTCAGTCTCACGAGAGATTAGACTTTGAGTCTAATTCCATACAAGAGCTACCCCACTTCACAGGTCCTTGGGAAGCAAAGTCCACATGTATGAGAGCACCCACAGTCATGGTAAGGAACGACGACTCAGTCATACCTAGGAACACAGAGGTAGTGAAGAACACTAACGTGCAGTGTAATCTCAAGTTAGAAGAGCTACTCAAGGTTAGACCTGAATTATGGAAACATGTAGCCAAACAAGTACCAGAGATAGCAAAACCTCGTTCCCAGGTGGGATCCCATAGGACAGTGCCAGAAATTCCCTTGGACAAGATAGGAGATATGTGCGAAGGTGAAGAAGGGAACACCTATCTTCCCATCACCTACCAGGAATACACCACCAAGGCAATTTTGGACTCAGGTGCAGGAGTTGCAATTGCCACCACCTCCTTATGGAAGCGTTGGGGCAAGCCAACACTCAGGCCAACGAGGATGAAATTGCAAATGGCCGATGGTCACATAGAGAGACCCTTAGGATTGCTAGAAGGAATAACTCTCACCACTTGTGGTGTCGAGTTTGAGCATAGTTTTGGTATATGTGACTTTAGCAAAAATCATGCCTATGAGATGATTTTGGGAAGACCATTCATGCGACAGTTGCAAGTGGTACAAGATTGGGGGACCAATTCTTTGTACCTGCAGCACTTAGGTGTTACAACCAAAGTCAATCTCAAGGATTATTCTCATAGAGATGTCCCTCCTATCCAATGGAATCCCATCCATAGAGCCAAAGATGATGCAGAATCGGTGCATTCCATAGGGTCTGGATCCTCATGGATGCATGAAGACACCCACTTATGGATGTGCAAGGTAGCAGTAGAAGAAGAGAAGAGAGAGAAAGCCAGAGAGGTAGGTGCGAACGAAACTCATAGACCCATTCAAGACCCAGCCTATGCACCTGTAGTCTTTCCTGACGAGGAATTTGAACCCCATGGCTGGGCAGAAATCTTAGCAACAATGGACGTAGCCATCAACGAAGAACAATGGACACCTCACTGTGATGAGGATGGCTATGATATTTCAGTCTTCTCCATAGAGCCCATCATGGGAGAGGCAGTTCTAGAAGAATGCGAACCTAGCCCTGATGCATTTGAGGATGCAAGTGACTCCGATCTAGAGTCAATCATTATGGACCCACCATTTGCATCAGATGAAGAATACTTCCATGAAGTAGAATTTCAACCCCAGAGGCATGGAGAGGTTGCAACTAATGTAAGATTAGCAACACATGTGACCCCTAAGGAAGAAGGAAAGAAACGAAAGAAGAAAGAAGTCTCACCAGAGGAGGAAGAATCTTTGTTTGAGGTCCCAGAAAATTTTAAGAAGTATGAGATAGATGACAGGAGAGTCATGATAAGAATGCCTAAACGAGAGGCACAATCAGGAGAGGCCTATGATAACAAAGAAACCACCAAGAAAATAGTAGTGGCTATAGAAGAAGGAGAGGAGAGATGCACGTATATAGGCCATGACCTGACAGAAGAAGAAGAGCACGAATTGACTGCCTTGCTAAGAGAATACAGAGATGTATTCGCTTGGAGTTACAAGGATTTGAAAGGGGTTGACCCGGACATATGCTCGCGCACCATCCCCATGACTTTAGACGCCAAACCCACTAAGCAAAAGCCTTATACATATAACGATAATTACGCTGCTAAGATCAAAGAAGAGATAGATAGACTGGTTGAAGCTGGATTTATCTACGAAATTGAGCACACTGAATGGGTATCCCCCATCGTAGTGGTGCCCAAGAAGAATGGCAAGCTGCGTGTGTGCATTAACTTGAAAAAGGTTAATGCCGCCACGATTCGAGATAACTATCCGCTTCCCATCACAGAACATCTCTTAGAAAGAGTGGCAGGCAAGGAAGTGTACAGCTTCCTTGATGGATTTTCGGGTTACAATCAAGTAGCCATAGCTCCAGAGGATCAGCATAAGACAGCCTTTGCCACAGAATGGGGCATTTTTGCTTTTAGAGTAATGCCATTTGGGCTTACCAATGCACCAGCTACCTTCCAGAGGCTGATGTGCCATGTGTTTAAGGAGTTCCTGAGAAAGAGTTTAGAAGTCTATGTTGATGATCTTTGTGCTCATTCCAATGTTAGACAAACCCATATTCCTGAACTCAGACAAATCTTTGACAAATGTAGAGAATATCAAGTCTGCCTAAACCCAGAAAAGTGCATTTTTATGGTCAGGCAAGGCAAGATTCTAGGACACATAGTGTCAAAGAATGGCATATCTACCGACGAAGAAAAAGTGAGAGCCATAGCAGAGCTACCCAAGCCAAAGAATGTCAAGGAAGTACAAGCTTTCATGGGGCATTGTGGTTATTATCGACGATTTATACACATGTATGCTGTCATTGCAAAGCCCATGTATGGACTTCTGACTAACTTTGAGTGGACGGATGAATGTGAGAATTCCTTCCAAGAGCTTAAACGAAGATTATGTTCAGCACCAATCTTGACCACACCAGATTGGAATAAGCCATTCCATGTTCATGTTGATGCATCCAATTATGCTATTGGATGTGTGCTTGCACAACCTACGGGTGAAGGTAATATGGATCTTCCAATTGCCTATGCCAGTAGACAATTGAATGCGGCTGAACGGAATTACACCACTACAGAGAGAGAAGGCTTAGGCATGGTATATGCAGTTAAGAAATTTAGACACTATTTGCTTGCAAATAAGTTTAAATTTTTTACTGACCATCAGGCATTGTTATATCTTGTAAACAAGCCATGCAATACAGGAAGATTAGTGAGATGGTTTCTCTTGCTAATGGAATATGACTTTGAGGTCGTGGTAAGAAAAGGTAGGACTCACTTGAGAGCAGATCATCTCTCTAGGCTCACATCGGGAGAAGCCCCACAAGGAGTGTCAGATGACCTTCCTGATGCTTACTTGTTTAATTTGGAAGTTATACCGCAGTGGGCCAAGCCATTGGTACCAGTATTGACATACGGGCCTAACCATCCAGTGGTAAACACACGGAATAGAGAGGTTGTGAAAGCCCAAAAGTACCACATCATGGCAGGAAGCATGTACAAGCACACAGATCAAGGGATCTTGGCTTGTTGCGTAGAAGAGGATGAGTACGCTAAATGGTTGCAATTAGCACATGTAGGTGCGTTAGAGCAACACCATTCAAAGCAACGAACTTTACAGACTCTAAAGAGATTCGGAGTGCATTGGCCAACTATGGAAGCGGATGTCCAAAAGTGGTGCAAGGAATGCCCAATCTGTTGCACTAAACCACCTGTGGAACATGCCACTCTCTATCAAGTATCCCTTGTGCCAGATTGGAGTGAACCTCTAGTATCATTCTTGAGGACAAACGCATTCCCTCCAGACATGACTCTAGCTAGGAAAAGGAGTTTAGAACAAGAAGCCCATGATTATTCACTCATCGGTGATAATCTATACAAGCGCGGTAAGGATGGTTACCTGAGACTGTGTGTCCATGAAAGTGAGTATCTTAAGATCTTAGAAACTGCTCACCAAGGTGTAGCAGGAGGACACTTTGGACCAGATCGGGTGATCAAGGCAATCCTATTTGCGGGCTTTTGGTGGCCTACCCTTCACATGGATGCACATACCTATGTGAAACGGTGTGATGTCTGTCAAAGGACTCAGTATCCTATACGCAAAGATGAGATGCCACTGAAACCTATGATGGGTGGACGTGCATTCTCTAAGTGGGGAATAGACTTCGTAGGTCCTATTAATCCCCCAGCCAAAGGTTCTCATGCGGAATACATCATTGTGGCAACAGATTATCTCACCAAGTGGGTTGAGGTAAAAGCTACAACCAAAAACGATGCTCAAACAACTGCCAAATTCCTGTTTGAGAATGTATTCACAAGATATGGGCTACCTATAAAGCTTGTAAGCGATAGAGGCACTCATTTCTTGAACGAAGTGATTCAAAATCTACTCCAAGAATTCTTGGTAATACACAAGAAGTCTGCCCCTTATCACCCTCAAGCTAATGGACAAGCTGAGAGCACTAATAAGATTTTATGCAATGTACTGACGAAATTAGTGAACACTAAACGCTCTGATTGGGACAAACAGCTACACCATGCTGTTTGGGCATACCGAGTGGCCTACAAAACGGTACTCCAAGCCACTCCCTTTCAGATGGTATTTGGCCAGAATGCTGTGTTACCCTTGGACTTCTTGATCCCTACATTGAAAGTAGCACAAGAGCACGAATGGACAGGTCATGAGCTCTCCTCTCGGATCTTTGACCTTGAACGATTAGGAGAAACAAGACTGAGAGCCGCTGCAGGGATATATGCAGCCAAGAAGAGACAGAAGGCATACTTTGATGCCCATGTGAAGGATAAGGGCTTGAAAGCAGGAGATCTAGTTTTAGTCTATACTCTGAAACAACACGCCAGGAAGCTAGAAAAGAGAGGCTACGGACCTATGATCATCAATAGGATCTCCACGAGCGGAGCAATACAACTAGCCACGTTAGAGGGTGATGTTCTCCCAAACTATATTAGCGGTTGCAGAGTCAAGTTGTATCAGGAACCCCTCACGGAGGAAATGCTCAGCCGACTCAACACTGCTAAGAAACGCAAAGAGGAAGAAAAGCGCATTCGAGAAGAGGCTCAAGCAGAGGCTTTAGAACGCATCAGAAGGATGAAGTTACGCAGACAAGGCCGAGATCAGACTAGAACAGTTGACCATGCAGATCAAGGATATCCCATGGCCATGTGTGAAGTTGCAGGAACAAGCTTGAATAGAATAATTGATAGACGTCCTTTCATAACCATAGATATAGGACAAGGAAAGAGTGCAAGGACCGTAAGAGCCTTGATTGACTCAGGTGCTGCCACTAGCGCTGTTAAGTTGTCTTACTGTCAAGAGTTACAGTTAACTGTCCATCCTGTGGAGGCATATCTCATAGGATTGGGAGGCGTGGAAACCCCTTGCATGGGCGAGGTGGAACTTCCCCTCTACATTCACGATGAGGCAATGACCGTTAAAGTACTAGTGTGTCAAGATGAGGATCTCACTGAACCTCTCGTCTTGGGTCAGGATTGGATCTATGACCAAGCAATTAATTTAAACCTAAGAAGGGGACTTCTCCAGGTTTGGGTCAATCATAGTCGAGTTACAGTAGAATTAGACAATGGAGCACTCAAGGAACTAGGAAAGGCACAGACTCCTGGTCCTTCCAGGGGTACACATGAAGATGACCATGCTGTTCTTGTCCAAAACTATGTGTTGGAGAGGAATGATATTCGCAAAAAAGGAGTCAGGGATGCAACGGATCTCCCTTCTTTTCCAAAGGCCAGAAGGAGGCAGCAACCAAAGGCGGATCACAAGCAGAAGAAGCAGAGTACTACCTATGTCCGGGATCAAAAATACCTGCGCAGCAGAATGTCCCAGAAAATAAACCAGGTGTGGGTGCGGAAAGGCGAACGACCGGGTGCACCATCGTCAACTACGCGGGCAAAGCCTCTTATTAGTATCCAACAACACGACGCTAATAAGAAGTCTTTCAGATATTCTTCTGCTAAAGTAAAATCTATTTGGGTGCCCAAGAAGTCGATGAAGGCAAGCCCACAATCTAGACAAATTTGGGTGCCTAAGGCTTGCTTGAGGGCACAAGTAGTTACGCCAAGGCCACAACCTATGCAGCATAACCCATCTACGAGTACAACCAGAATTCCCTCGTGCTCAACACTTAGGAACACACCAAGACCCATGAGCATGCATGTAATCACTTATAAGTGGGTCCCTAAAAGGCCCCATTCCCAAACAGCGACACCGACACAGCTCTCTAGAGTCTCTACGAAACCGAAAGCAAAGCCCATCCACTGCATTTGGCAGTCTAAGACCTGTAATAAACCCCCCGACCCCGATTTGTAAATTCACCCCACTTACTAACGGCATTAGTCTCCTAGGAATACACAAACGTTAACTACACTCACTGTCTTCGTGCACTTACTAACCACTAACTCATCATCTGCCTCATGTTAATGTTGTAACGGGGACAGCAACGGATTTATTCTGTCCATTACGATGTTAACACATGCTTATATATTCTCACAGAATCAGAAGGCAAGCAGTAAAATGGCAGAAGCGACAGGTTCGGGTTCACAAGTAGGGATACTTACTGCGGGAATTGATGTGGATAGTATACCCGTGGATGTGCCCCCGACGGAACGACCAGTGGAGATGCAACACCTTCAGCAACTCCCGGTGCCAGATCCACCTACAGGCATCACGGAAAGAGTTCATGCCAATTCTCATTGGTTCAATGGCATGCCCGGTCCATTAGGTGAGGCCAAGTATATCTGGGAGTCTAAATGCGAGTATGACAGATCATGGGTGCGCTTCCAATTTTTCTCCAAGGAGTTCGAGACTTTACAGAACACCGAAGATCTCCAGACCATATGGCAACGAGCAGGATTGGCGGAATATTTTGAAGCCCCACTACCTAAACCCGATCTCCTCCGATGTTACTATTTGGTCTCCACATTACAAGCTAATGAAGATAAGGACCAACCCGGATCATTTGTTCTCCCCTCATTGCTGGGCAACAACGAGTTGAAGAGGTTTGAACTTACTGTGGAATTGGTAAGCGACGCTTTAAATATGCATGGCACGCATGTGCCCTCAGAAAAGGATGCTCTCGTTCCCACCAACATGAAGGACAGGAAACTAGTGAAGCTGAAAGACATGGCAGCACTCACCCCAAATGTGTCCATCCCTCTCCGAATGTGCATGCAACATTTCGCCTTCCCCAGTCAAGACCGATTCACGCAACCACACAAGAAGATCTGGTTTGCTCTCTACTTGGCGGAAGCAGGTGCGTTACCTATTAAGCTACCAGTGTGGATTATAGATCAGTTGTATGAAGCAAACAAACGGGCTTCTAGGAAATTAGTGGTGAACGGATGCTGTGCACTCACACACATCATTTACCGATGCTTGGCATATGATGTCCCCATTGAGCGTGCCTTAACTTGGGCACAATTACAAATGTTTAAAAGGCTCAAGACATCCACACATCAGTCCAAGCGCATGAGGGGCGCGATCCCTTGTGTCCAGACAAGGGAAGTCCTGACTACTCCTGAGGCATCACCATTAAGAGAGGGCACTGTACCTCCCTTTACCATTAGGATACCCAGGTCGGAATCTGACACTACGACACAACCTACCCCATCGGCTCCTCCTGTTACACCTGAATTCGAATTTGCTGCCACTGGAGAGGCTGAAGGACTGGACCCCCAGGATTTCGAAGCATTCCTACAAAGCACACAATTCTCTGACGTGGAGTTTTATTCAGAGGCAGAGGAGCAGGGCACATCCTCACGAAGAAGAAGGAAGTCTACAGACGGTAGACATGTCCATTGGAGTGACGCTCAGCAAAGTCAACAACACAGACACCCGGAAGAAGAAGAAGCGTATGAAGAAGAGACCACTGAAGCCCCAGCATATACAGCAGAACTCCGAAGGCTGTATCAGATTATGGAAAGAGTGCGATCGCAGCAGTTACTCACTGAACAGAGCAGCAGAGTACTTATGACTCAGTTGTTGGAAGAAGCGGGTGTTGACTCAGAGTACAGGGAAGGTCTCTTATTGATGGCAGAAACATATGGAGTTGTAGAAGCTGTGCGCACTGCCATTCAGAGGCCTTCAGTTCAATATGACCCACGAAGGTTCCAGACACGACCTCGCTCAGGTAAAAATATCCAAATTCCCGTTACAGTTGCAGAAGAGCCGACTACTACACCTGAAACTATCAAGACAACCCCCCAAACAGCTAGCCAACAGCACCCAGCCACCCATGAGGAGTCCACCGAACCACTACCACCTACTCCCCCAACATCACCTCCTAGAACAGAGACAGTGGAAACCCCATCGACCACTCAACCCACTGACCCAACCTTCATCTTCCGTACTCCCATCTCTAGTGCCACCCTATTCTCTACCACTGATAATCCAACCTTCGAAGCAAACCCCACCACTACACAATCCGCCGAACCCCTCCTAGAGCATGCCCTAGGGCAACCATCCCCAATGCCCTCAGCCATAGGTCATCCTGACCCCAGATCCACATTCATGGGCTTCCCTACTACCACGCAACCCTTTCCACCCTTCTCAAATTTACGACCCCAACCCCCGATATCCCTCTCTCCATTTCTACAATCCCTCCATGACATCTTTGCTAGGGCTTTTCAACCAGGCTCTCAACCTTTCCCTGCCTTTTCCGCTCCCCACCCCACTTCGCACCTATTCACCACTTCCACACACACACCACCTACCATACCAATGTATATGGCAGACACCACACCCACATCCACTCCTGAAGGTATGGACATTTCACCACCCACGGCACCTCCACCCACGGTTTCACCCTCTCCCATTCCCCCTCCACCAATTTCACCCACACACACAACTTTCGTAGACACATCATTCACTGTCTCCCTTCCCCAATTCCCTTCCCATGCATCTTCCACGGTAAACACCCCCCACTCATCTATAGGAACTGCATTGGACACCATGTTGGCTTGTATAGCAAATTTAAGAACAGATTACATTCAGCTCCAGCAACGAAACGAACGCCTGCAAGAGCACTCAACGACACTACAGCACCGCCTTGCGGCACTAGAAGAGGAGAACGCTCGCCTCCACACACAGTTCCAAACCCTCCAAGAAGCCCATAATATATTGGAGGTACAGATACAGAACGTAGATCAGGAAGCGGTGCAGGTGGTAGAAGGTCACCTACGGACACAACTGGAACGCAACTCAAAACTTCAACGAAATATGGCGCTACTTAAACGCCATCTTGCGGCTGCTCAGGAAGAGAACAGACGTCTGCAAATACAAAATCAAGAGAACCTGGAGGCAGCTATTGAGAGCACACCGGGGGCACCCATCAGCCCATCCAAGTTTCAAGCAGTGACCCCCGATAATATTAAGATTATATTGGAAGATTATGCCATGCTGCTCGAAGCACATGATAAGCTATCGGAGGAGCTAGGACAACTGAAGCAGGAACACCAACAAGGACCAACAGCTGCCCCTCCAACCACCCCCTCTGCGGCTTCGCTTCTCCCAGACGCAGAGGCCATAAAAGATCTCCAGGAACAGGTAACTGAATTGCAAACACGCCTACTACAATATGAGAGGCCATCTTCCCCTCCGGAGGCTCCCACAGACGAAGAAGTTGTGCAAATTCCTGTGGAACAAACGTTTGATGAAGAATATGATCCGCAACCATTCCCAGGAGGCCAACAAACAGAAGAAGCGCAGGACACGTTCGAGGCACCACGGCCGCCATGGTTACGACAAGTGGAGGAAATAGGGACCTCGCATGAAGAGCGCACCGTAGTGCAAAATCAGGCCATGAGGGTCATAGAGGAGACTGTGTTACAATCAGCTTACTTCAAGAACTTGTCATCAAGACGCCTGATTCTCTCATCGGAACTCCAGTACAGGCCATATTATATTATCTTGGCTGATTATAATGCAGAAATACAAAGAGTCACGGGTCAGATTCCTACTTTTGCGACCCAATTTCAACCTGAAGACCTTCCTCCAGAGGTGCGAAAAGGCAAGATTCGTCAACCAACATGGCGGCAGAAACTTTTAGAGACCTATCCAGAAATGCTACGCACATGGAACAACGCGCCGTTGCACCTCCTGTACAACCCATGCTACGGTCCAGTCCCCCGCCGCAGGTCGTGGAAGGCATTTAATATCAAGGTACAAAACAATGCGCAATGCAAGGAATGGCTGAACTACCCGTACATCGCGCCACCACAAGGACCACCATCGGTAGCATATATGATGGGGACCATTCGCCACTGGATGCCGCGCTTGAAGCCCATGCAAGATGTAGCAGTGCAAATGATGCTTAAAATCTTAGATATGATGCAAGTAGTGCTGAAGACCTTTAGAAATGCAGCCGCACCACAGGTACGTCTTCCGGGGTTTAGCAATGGAAATTACGACTTGGTGTATGACATGAGCACCACCCCCAGTATCCGTGTGGCTTACGCTTGGCATGCACGCATCAAATACCTCCCCGCCTGCTACAAACATACCTTCGAAGAAATGTTCAGATCAGGTTTCTGGGAGTACCACTCGGAGATTTTCGCACCAAAGCCGACACATCTGCTTCAACTGTTTGCTTGTGAACAAGCAATGTATTCAGAGTACTACACCACCCCGCAACCAGAGACCCCCGGTGCAATAAATTGGGAGGCATTGGAAGCCGATCTAGCAAGAGGCTTAAGGATAGGAGAACATGAACTGGCCACCAATGTCATCCAATATTACATCGACCACCCGCGCGAACAAAGGTCTGTCAGGGGCGACAGACGCTAGGAAGGGGGGAGTGTTGGCATACAAAGCAACAAAGGAGTCATGCACAATACGGCAACAAGGCCAGATCATTTTTTGTGAAGAGAGATGGTGGATGCAATCCAAAGATGAGTAGGTGCCGCTACAACCAGCTTCACACCAGCCAACTGAGACTTCAGAGTTGATTAGTAGACCCTTTGAGCTTCCTAAATCCACCAAAATATCAGCCAAGTACTTTGGAACATGTATCCCAAAAGTTTAAGTCAAGACAGGCTAGTTGCGAAATGACTAGCTCCCAAAACTTGCTATTTTTGGACATACACCTGCTGGAAAAAATGAGCAGTGCTCTCAACCTGGAAGGAATTAGAAAAATTCCTTTTGGGCATAGCAAATAGACTTAGCAAGCTTCCTATTCCAAGTTAAAAAACTTCAAATGATGGACTGAGCACTGAGAACAAGTTTCATCAAGTTCTGGAACATTCCCACAATTCTCGGGGCTCTGCAAAGATAGACCAGTAAGCAGTAAAATGCAGATATCTCCACAAATATAAATCCAATGACCTTGAAAATCTATAGGTAGAAACTAGACAGTGAGAGCTATCCAACGCACTTTAAAACACTGAAAAATGTTCAGTAAAACTCGAGATATGACCTTCTGAAGTTACTGCTCTGAGTGAGTATAGCAGAGAACAAAACAGAGAGGTAGATGATAATAAATGTATAGATTCACATATGATTACAACCACATTGGCAATGAATATTTGCACAATGAGAGTAGAATGATAGAGCTATGGAGTAAGCTCTTCAATCTCTACAAAATGACATGAAGTGGTCACGTACAAGGCTTGCTTATCGCCTCTTCCTTCTTGCTCCTTTTATAGCAATTCTTGGAGGGAGTTTTGAATTCGAATTCGAATGGCTCCACCTAAAAGTGATCCCCAAAGTTAGGAGAGATTCCCTCAGCTCAAAAATTCGTGATTTTGGTAGTTGGAGCCACGAATTTGCTTTTACATCATGGATGAGGTAAGCCATCCTTTTACTTTTTTCTTTTTCCATTTACAAGAGATAAAATGTACTCTTTTACAAGAGGTGTTCACATGACTACTCATGTGACTTACAAATGAGGATAATATCAAGCATATCAAGCATGTAGGCTTGGGCAAAATGCACCAACAGCTCCCCCTCAAGCCTAACATGCTTGGCCTCCAAATAAGTCTTCAATTGTCCTTGATTTCCTGCAAACCAATCATCAACTTGAATCTACTTAATTTCGTACCATCAAGAGCTTTCGTCAACATGTCTGCACATTGCATATCTGTAGAGACGTAGGATAGTTGAATATCCTTGCTCATTAGCTTCTCCCTTACATACTGGTAGTGGACTTCAATATGCTTGGTTCTAGCATGGTATACCGGATTAGCTGCTAGATGTAGTGAGCTTGTGTTGTCACCAAAAATGTGAGGTGTTGAAGAATGAAGTCCAAGATCTGTGTACAAAGATTTTAACCACATGATTTCTTGAGTTGCATTAGCCAAACCTCTATATTCTGCTTTAGTAGAAGATAATGCCACGGTTGGTTGCTTCTTCGATGACCAAGAAATGATTTTTGAACCTGCAAATGATATATACCCTGATGTGCTTCTTCTATCATCTTTAGATCCGGCCCAATCTGCATCTGAGTAGACCTTTAGCTCAATATCTGAAGTATATGAATAAAACAAACCTTCATTCATGGTCCCCTTTAGGTACTTGAGGACTCGCTTGGCCGCTTCCATATGTGGTCTTCTCGGCTTATGCATAAACTGACTCAATATGCTAACACTATAGCATATATCCACCCTTGTGAGTGTTGCATAGTTCAAACTTCCAACCAAGCTTTGATAGCTTGTGATGTCTTCAATTGGCTCTCCTTCATAAGCACTAAGCTTATGATTTTGCTCCATAGGTGTACCTGCACACTTTGTATTTTCCATCTTGAACTTGACGAGCATGTCATGGACATACTTCCTTTGTGTGATGTATATACCTGAATCTGTGTAGATCAACTCCAATCCAAGAAAATAAGTGAGTGGTCCGAGGTCACTTATTTTGAACTCCTCCTTCATTTGACTCTTTACCTGTTTGATTCCTTCAAGATCATTGCCTGTGATAATAATATCATCAACATACACACATAAATAGATCACTTCAGATCCATTCCTCTTTATGAACAAAGAGGTATCCGCCTTGCTAGCTTTGAATCCTTGGTCCTGCAAATAAGTAACCAATCTCAAATTCCAAGCTCTTGGAGCTTGCTTCAATCCATACAAAGCTTTCTTTAGTTTGCATACATAGTTAGGATGATGTGCATCCTCATATCCAGGAGGTTGTGCCATATACACTTCCTCAGAAATCCATCCATTCAAGAAAGCATTCTTTACATCAAGTTGATAAAGATTCCAATTTCTAGATGCAGCAAGACTAATGAGAACCCTAATTGTAGGCATTTTTGCAACAGGAGAGAAAGTCTCCTCATAATCAATACCATGGGTTTGAGCAAACCCTTTAGCAACTAACCTTGCTTTGTGTCTATTTATACTTCCATCTGGATTCTTCTTGATTTTGTATATCCATTGAGATCCGATTATCTTCATAGATGGCTTGTTAGGTACAAGCTCCCAAGTGTCATTCTCCTTCAAGGCTTCCATTTCTTCATCCATTGCATCTCTCCAAGCTTTCTTGCTTTGTGCTTCTTCAAATGTGGTAGGTTCTTCATTGGTTGAATCCTTTGCAATGTAGATTGAGTGCTTGGTGACCAAAGAAGTATCATAACCAAACCTCTCTGGTTTCTTCTTCTCCCTCGAAGACCTTCTAAGTGGTTGATGTGAGCTCTCGGGTCCATATGTAGCATCCTGCATCTTTGCTTTACCTTTGTTCTTCCATAGCTTTAGTCTTTCCAAGTCTTCTAGGTCAATCTCCGAATCACTTTCTTCAATCTGCTTTGGCTCCTTTGGTTGAAGTGATGGAAAATCTTCATCCAAGTCATATGGCAGCTTCACTTTCCTGTCATCATCAAACCATGATTTGTTTTCATCAAAAATTACATCTCTACTCACAGAAAATCCTTTATTGGTTGGATTGTACAATCTATATCCTTTTTGGTTTTGATCATAACCAATGAATACACACTTCTCTGCCTTGGGATCCAATTTCCCTCTTACTTGAGAAGGAATGTGAGCATAGGCTAAGCATCCAAAGATTTTACAATGCTCTAGACTAGGTCTTCTTCCATTCCACACTTCATATGGAGTGGTTCCATCTAGTGACTTAGATGGAAGTCTATTTATGAGATATGTGGCTGTCGACACAGCCTCTGCCCATAGGTAGTTCGGCAATCCCTTTTCATTGAGCATGGACCTTGCAGCTTCGACAATAGCTCTGTTCCTCCTCTCTGCTACACCATTGAGTACGGGTGTATACCTTGTAGTGACTTCCCTTTTAATGCCTCTTTCATGCAAGAAGGCATCAAATTCAGAAGAGAAGTATTCTCCTCCACCATCTGATCTAAGTCTTTTTAAAGTCCTACCTATTTGATTTTCAACAAGAGCAATATACTTCTTAAAGCAATTAAACACTTCATCCTTGTGCTTCATGAAAAACAGAATGGTCCACCTGCTACAATCATCTATGAAAGACAGATAATATCTTGAGCCTGATATAGATGGCTCCTTACTTGGACCCCACACATCCGTGTGCACTAGATCCAAAGGATTTTGATACATATATCCTTTCTTATTGAAAGGTTGTCTATGAGCCTTGCCGAGTTGACAAGCTTCACACTTATAAATCATGTGTTGCCTTGTGATATTAGGCAAACCAAGTACACTTTGGTCCCTGCAAATCTGTTTGAGTGTCCTCTCACCAATGTGAGCAAGCCTTTTGTGCCATATCTCCAACTCTGTTAGAGTTTGAGATCCATAGCTAAACAAAGCTATGTTCTTTGTATCTTCCACTTCAAAAGTGAAAAGCCTTCCTGTCTTTTCTCCTTTGGCAATCCTTCGAAAGCCTTGCCTTGGGTCTTCAACATATGCTCCAAATCGATTGAATCTAACCTGCAATCCTTTTTCAACAATCTGTCCAACACTTATTAAATTTTTGGTAATTGTAGGGACATACAAGACTTTGCTTAAGAGGTTCATATTCCCATCTGATGTCTTCACATTACCTATCTTCTCCACTGAGTGCTTTGTGTCATCTCCTGTCTGCACTTCATGCTTGTTATGAGGATCTTCCAAATCAGAAAGTAAAGCCACATTTCCTGCTACATGGTTCGAGCATCCCGAATCAATGTAAAATATGTGATCATCATCCTTACCCTTCTTCGTTGATAGATTCATAATCAATAATGAATCTTCTTGACTTTGGTCCTCTGCATAGTTATTGTAATCTCTTCTTCCTCTATGGCCACTTTGATAGTTGTTGTTGTTGTTGTAATTGTTGTTGTAGTAGTTGTTGTTGTAGCCTCCATTGTACCTGCCTCTATTTGATCCATAGCCACCTCTATTGAATCCTCTTCCTCTTGAGTTCCTCGGGTTCCTGAAACATTCTTCAGTAGTATGGTTAGATAAGCCACATATGTTGCAAGGTTGAGATGATTGGAATCTCCCCCTGCCTTGCTTTCCACTTCTGCCTCTTCCTCTAGCTCGTCCTCTACCTGCAAAGTTTGCTTGGAAAGAGCTTCCTTCATCTTCATTCTTTCTATTCTTTGACTTGTCCTTGACCTTAGCTTTATCAGAATATAAGGCAGAAGTTTGATTACCTCTTGAGGACTCACCACCTTTGCTAATCTTTGCTTCATGAGTGAAGAGTTGGCCCATGAGTGTGTTGAGGTCGGGTACATGCATATCCATGTATAAATCCATGGCTGTTGTGAGTGACTCCCACTTGTCGTCTGCTTTGATTCCATTCATGATTTGTCTTATGATTTGCTCCTCTTCAATTACCTCTCCAATGCTTCCAAGTTGGTCGGAAATCTCCTTCATCTTTGTGACATAATCAGTCACATTTTGCTTCGGGCTTTTCTTCATTGTTGTGAACTCCATCCACAATTGGTTCTTCCTTGCTCGAGTGTTGGAAGAGAAGAAAGAAGCAAGTGCATTCCAGGTTTCTCTTGATGTCTTGCATCCCTTGACATGAGGTAAAAGAAAATCAGAGATTGAGTTTAGAATATAGGACCTTGCAAGTGCATCCTTCGAACACCAATTCGAAAGTCCTTCCACTTCTTCATGTGATGGTTGCCCTTTGTTCCTCATGGTTGGCATTGCTTCATCTCCGGATATGAATCCATATAGATTCCTTCCTTGAAGGTAAGCCTCCATCCTTAGAGACCATGCCGGGTAGTTGTTTCGATCCAATTTGTCAATTGTTGATGGAAATCCATCTCCCATGTTGCTTGACTATGCTCTGATACCACTGTGAAGAGAGATGGTGGATGCAATCCAAAGATGAGTAGGTGCCGCTACAACCAGCTTCACACCAGCCAACTGAAACTTCAGAGTTGATTAGTAGACCCTTTGAGCTTCCTAAATCCACCAAAATATCAGCCAAGTACTTTGGAACATGTATCCCAAAAGTTTAAGTCAAGACAGGCTAGTTGCGAAATGACTAGCTCCCAAAACTTGCTATTTTTGGACATACACCTGCTGGAAAAAATGAACAGTGCTCTCAACCTGGAAGGAATTAGAAAAATTCCTTTTGGGCATAGCAAATAGACTTAGCAAGCTTCCTATTCCAAGTTAAAACACTTCAAATGATGGACTGAGCACTGAGAACAAGTTTCATCAAGTTCTGGAACATTCCCACAATTCTCGGGGCTCTGCAGAGATAGACCAGTAAGCAGTAAAATGCAGATATCTCCAAAAGTATAAATCCAATGACCTTGAAAATTTATAGGTAAAAACTAGACAGTGAGAGCTATCCAACGCACTTTAAAACACTGAAAAATGTTCAGTAAAACTCGAGATATGACCTTCTGAAGTTACTGCTCTGAGTGAGTATAGCAGAGAACAAAACAGAGAGGTAGATGATAATAAATGTATAGATTCACATATGATTACAACCACATTGGCAATGAATCTTTGCACAATGAGAGTAGAATGATAGAGCTATGGAGTAAGCTCTTCAATCTCTACAAAATGACATGAAGTGGTCACGTACAAGGCTTGCTTATCGCCTCTTCCTTCTTGCTCCTTTTATAGCAATTCTTGGAGGGAGTTTTGAATTCGAATTCGAATGGCTCCACCTAAAAGTGATCCCCAAAGTTAGGAGAGATTCCCTCAGCTCAAAAATTCGTGATTTTGGTAGTTGGAGCCACGAATTTGCTTTTACATCATGGATGAGGTAAGCCATCCTTTTACTTTTTTCTTTTTCCATTTACAAGAGATAAAATGTACTCTTTTACAAGAGGTGTTCACATGACTACTCATGTGACTTACAAATGAGGATAATATCAAGCATATCAAGCATGTAGGCTTGGGCAAAATGCACCAACATTTTTTCCCATAGATTATGTACAACTCAAGTGATTTTAATCACTACACAAACATTGTAAATCCCGTTTTTGGTAGATTAGACTCCATTTTGTGCAAGCCCAGGAGTCCTCGAGCTTGAGGAGTATTAGAAGTACCATCGTACCAATTTTCATAATTTTTAGACTTCGTTTGAGCCCTCAAATAAGCCCTGGAACCTAATTTTTAACTAGGCCGGACACTAGGTTTGGACAGGGCCAAAGCTATTCAAAAACTATAAAAAGAGCTAGAGAGCTCATTTTTGAGGTTAGATTGTAATTGAAACGAACTTGTAAGAGCTATTGAAAGTAATCTAAAGAACTCCATTGATTCTCTCTCTTTGTCTTGCCGTGTGTGCGCGTGTGTGTGTATGTGTGTGCATGCTTGTGTGCTTCTCACTCACGCACTTGTGCCGCCACTTGCTCGAGGTCTTCATACCATCCTCACGTCTTCCCGGATTGACATTAAAGGAGGTGCTACTCATCACTGAGCTACACTCTAGCACTATGGCAAGTACCAACGTGAGGAGATTCATCTCATATATGTCAATATGTGGAGATGTGAGGACTGGTATGAAGACCATGAGCAAGTGATGGCACAAGTGCGTGAGTGAAAGCACACAAGCATGCACACACGTACACACACACAAGGTATGAGCAAAGAGTGGAACAATGGAAGGGCTTTGTAGTACTCCCCAGGAGCTTTCCAACAAGCCGAGAATCACAACAAATGGATTTTGTATGCGAAAGTTATACTAGTTTAGGGTTCTGAGGGTTAAAATAGGGAAATAGGATCCCTCAGGGAGTAGCTTAGAACAGGCGATATGATACCTCTTTTTCCATGATACACGATACCACTACAGACGATACCATCTCAGGCGATACAATATTGCTATCGAGACGATAATGAAGTGGTCATGATACGATACCTCTGATTGGCACGATATGATACCAACCTCACTCTACGACACGAAGATAGCTAATGATATGATACTTGATTGGCTCATGATACGATACTAGTAGTTAAGATGATACGATACCAGTGAATTCTCCAAATGATACAATACCTTGATCGATGTGATAGGATACCTTCCACGTGATACGGTACCACTTGTCCTCGCGGTATGATACTACTCCGATCGGGATATGATACTGCTAATTTGGTGTCACTCTGGCACAATGGCAAGTACCAGTGTGAGGAGATTCACCTCATATATGTCAATCCATGGAGACGTGAGGACTTGTATCAAGACCGTGAGCTAGTGATGGCACAAGTGCGTGAGTGAAAGCACACTGTATGCACACACATACACACACCTGCACAAGGTATGGGCAAAGAGTGGAACAATGGAAGGGCTTTTTAGTACTCCCCACGAGCTTTCCAACAAACCCAAAATCACAACAAACGGATTTTGTGTTAGAAAGTTATACCAGTTCAAGGTTCTGAGGGTTACAACAGGGAAACAAGATTCCTTTGGGAGTACCTTAGAACAGCGGATACGATACCTCTTTTTCCACGATACACGATACCACTACAGATGATACCAACTCAAGCGATACAATACTACTATCAAGATAATACGATACTGAAGTGGTCACGAAATGATACCTCTGATTGGCATGATATGATACCAACCTCACGATACGATACTAGGATAGCTAACGATACGATACTTGATTGGCTCATGATATGATACCAGTAGTTAGGATGATATGATACCAGTGAATTCTCGGGACCGTACAATACCTTGACCGACGTGATAGGATACCTTTCATGCGATACGATACCACTTGTCCTCGCGATACGATACTACTCCGATCCCGATACGATAGTGCTTGTGATACATGATAAGATACCATTGAACAGACACGATATGATACCTCCTACTGGATGATACGATACCGCAAGATGCAAGATACTAAATTGGTTATACGATACCAATCATGCATGCGATACGATATCCCTTGGTCAATGATACGATACCAGGTGGTCCACGATATGATACGAGGTGGACCACGATACAATACCTCTTTTTCCATGATACACGATACCACTAAAGATGATACCAGCTCAGGCGATACAATACTACTATCAAGATGATACGATACTCCAATGGTCACGATATTATACCTCTGATTGGCACGATATGATACAAACCTCACGATACGATACGAGGATAGCTAACAATATGATACTTGATTGGCTCTTGATACGATACCAGTGGTTAGGATGATACGATACCAGTGAATTCTCGCGATGATACGATACCTTGACCGAAGTGATAGGATACCTTCTAGGTAATACGATACCACTTGTCCTTGCGATACGATACTGCTTGTGCTACACGATACGATACCACTGATCAGACACGATATGATACCTCCTGTTGGACAATAGGATACTAATCATACCGCAAGATGCACGATACTAAATTGGCCATAGGATACTAATCATGCACGCGATACCGCAAGATGCACGATACTAAATTGGCCATAGGATACTAATCATGCACGCGATATGATACCGCTTGGTCAACGATACGTTACCAGGTGGTCCAGGAAACGATACCAAGTAGACCACGATAGGATACCACTGGGTGACCGTGATCGCAATACTAGCACTTGATGATATGATACCTTGATCGTATCATGATACCTCAAGGAGGCGATACGATACTGGACAAGTATAGCAATACAAGGGAGTTTTGGTATCGCGATACCAAAACTAAACCAGACACAATACTTGAAGCTCAAATATTTTTGCAAATATGTGTACCTTAGGTTCTCTTTGTCATTCCTATGTGCTTATAGATAGAAGGTCACTCTCCAAATCCAGGATACTGCACTCACGATACCAGAAGCAAGTCTTGTCACTCCACGATATTGTCGCTTAAATTTTGGTTTTTTCAGGGTGTGAAACTGAGTTTTTGCTCCACACTTTAGCTCTAACGTCTCACTAAACTCCTCGCATAGCTAAGAATGGAGAAAAAAAGAAGTGAAAATAGGGAATGTACAGTCAAAAAGCAAAAAAATATGAGAAGGTGAAGATGGGAGGAGATGGGGGTGATGACGATGATGAAGGTGAATAAAAACTCAGAAACTTAACTAAAAAATGGTGATTTTTTGACCTTCCAAATTTGCTACTCTACATCTTACCATCAAACACTCGTCATCCAAACTCTCTCCCCGGCAACGGTGCCAAATTTGGTGTCACTCTAGCACAATGGCAAGTACCAACGTGAAGAGATTCACCTCATATATGTCAGTCCATGGAGACATGAGGACTGGTATGAAGACCATGGGCAAGTGATGGCACAAGTGTGTGAGTGAAAGCACACAAGCATGCACACACATACACACACACGTGCACAAGGTATGAGCAAAGAGTGAAACAATGGAAGGACTTTGTAGTACTCCCCACGAGCTTTCCAACAAACCCAAAATCACAACAAACGAATTTCATATGAGAAAGTTATGCCAGTTCAGAGTTCTGAGGGATAAAAATAGGGAAAAAGGATCCCTCTAGGAGTACCTCAGAATACGTGATATGTAAAGCTTTGCAGGTTATGACACCATATGAGGCATGGTGGGGTAAGAGACCTACCTTGGATCATTGCAAAGTATTTGGGTGTTTGGCATATGCATATGTGCCATCACAATTAAGACACAAGTTAGAACCTAAAGCTGAAAAATGTGTATTCATTGGTTATGATGATAAGCAGATGGGATATAGGTTGTGGAGTCCATCCACAAAACAATTCCTTGTATCAAAGGATGTTACATTTGATGAGCAAGGTACTTGGTATGCAGGTACAATCAATATTAATACAGGTGATGAAGAAGTTGTGAGTCAAAAGAAAGGTAAATCAAAGGTTCAGATATTTGATGAAGAAGAGAATAATGAAGTGCAGGTTGAAGTTGAAGAAATGCCAAGATTTGATCGTGAGTGTGAAGAACCACAAACCTCAAGGAGTGGAGAACTCAGAAGGTCATCAAGACACAAATGGCAACCTACAAGGTATAGCTATGACACTTCTTTTTTGGCTACCAAAGATTATGCTTACATGATAAAGATAGAGGAAGACCCTTCCACATATGAAGAGGCAAAAGGTAAGGAAAATTGGGAGAAAGCTATGCAGGAAGAATATGATGCATTAATGGAGAATCAGACATGGGATTTGGTTCCTAAACCAAATAGTCAGAAGATTATTGGATGCAAATGGGTCTACAAGACAAAGAGGTTTGTAGATGGAAGTGTGTCTAGGTATAAAGCTAGACTTGTTGTGACAGGGTTTGCTCAAACATATGGTATTGATTATGATGAGACTTATAGTCCTGTGGCAAAGATGACAACTATCAGGACACTCATAGCCATTGCTGCATGTAAAGGTTGGAAATTATGTCAATTAGATGTGAAGAATGCTTTTTTGAATGGTTATATTTCAGATGATGTTTTCATGGAGCAACCTCAAGGATTCAGAGATGGAAGGTATCCAGATCATGTATGTAAGCTCAAGAGAGCTTTGTATGGTTTGAAGGAGGCCCCAAGGGCATGGAATTATAGACTTGTGAAGTTCCTGAAAGAACTTGGATTTCAAGTATCTAAGGCAAATAGTAGCTTGCTTGTTAAAGCAAGTGATGATGGGTTCATTTACATGTGCATATATGTTGATGATATAATTCTTACAGGTACAGATGAGAAAGGCATTCAAAGCCTAAAGAAGCAAATGGAGAAAGAGTTCAAAATCAGTGACTTGGGAGACTTGTCATATTTCTTGGGCATGGAGATTTCATACACTCAACATGGAGTGTATGTGACTCAAGAAAGGTATTTGAGAAACTTGTTAATCTAGTTTAAAACGAATGATTGCAGGGTAGCACCTACTCCAATTGAGGTGAATCACAAATTGAGCAGATATGGTGGAGAAGAATTCAAGGATATGAAGCTATATCAGAGTTTGGTTGGTAGTCTTATCTATGCTACATTAACTAGGCCTGACTTATCATATACAGTTGGAGTTCTGTCTCAATTCATGTATTGTCCTAGGAAAGAACATTGGATTGCAGGTCAAAGAGTGTTGAGGTACATTAAGGGTACACTCAAAGAGGGTTTGTATTATGGTTTTACATCAGATACAAACATCAAAATATTTAGTGATGTAGATTGGGCACGTAATCCTAATGATAGAAGATCAACATATGGATACTTGTGTTATGTGGGAGATAAGTTAATCTCTTGGTGTTCAAAGAAGCAACATACAGTTGCTTTGTCATCTACAGAGGCTGAGTATAAAGGTATGGTTGAAGCTGCAAAGGAAGTGATATGGCTTAAGACTCTGATGAAGAGTTTTGACACCATACAGAGTACACCTATCATTTATGGAGATAACATGAGCTCATTATATTTAGCTGCTAATCCTGTGTTTCATGCAAGGACTAAACACATTGAGATTCAGTATCACTTTCTAAGAGAGAAGATGATGGATAAAGAGATTGAAGTCATACATACTTCAACAAAAGATCAGATAGCTGATATGCTTACCAAAAGCTTGGATGGACCAAAGCTACAGAGATTCAAAGACATGGCAGGCATAAAGAAGGTAGAGAAAACCTCAATTGATGATTGAGGGGGAGCTGTTGGTGTAGGACAATCACCAATTGATGTTTTGACATGGAAATGAAGTCAAGGATTTGAGAAGAGAACAAGTTGTGAAGCATGAAGGAAGGACATATTCAGAAGAGGAAGATGTGTACACATATGTATAGATAGTTCACTTATATCTTTGAGAAGTCATGAGGTTGTAAATTTTTGTATATATATACTATGAAAATGTCGGGAAATTTATGAGAGAGCATGAGAATAGAGTAATCAGTAGTCGTATGTGTCATTAGACATCTTAGAAGTGAGTTAAGACTCTCTCATCACTCAGTTGTAATTTCTCTCAGAAATGAAGAAAGTGTTGCACCCGATATTTCTGAGTTTTCTCCTTCTGTGTTAGATCTTTTGTGAAATGCTTTTGTACAAGCCTAAGTCAATAGGTGATCAACCTCTGTACAAATTTTTAGCTTCCAATTGTGATCAGGCTGAGAGAATTAAGTGTAGGAACATTTGCATATGTGAATGAGAAGAAGTGAAGTTGCAGGAGGTGCAAAATTCAATACGAATGTTTTGATCAATTCTCCTTCCACAGTTTAAAGTTTTGAGCAAGCAAGCACTTAATCTTTAAGTTGGAAGGTAAGCTACTTGTGGCTAAAAGCATTTGCAGAAACGGGTTCTGGATTGAGAGAACCAAAGGTTTAAAGTCATAGGTGTCTAGATCGACTTCTCAGAAGAACAGTTTTAGACATAGGTGAGTTGTTGAGATCATTTCTCAAGATCTACTGAATCTTTTGGAGTGATTCAACTTGTAGAAGGTGCGCAATCTATAGGCAACATCTCATACAAAGTTTTATAAAAAACTTTACACAATTGATAATGTAATGAGTATTTATGTGCAGCACACTTTCTTTGTATTCTCTTTCTTCACAGTTTGTTCAAGAACTTGACAATTGAGTATTGATCTTCTAAAATTGGTGAAGGTTTGAGTTATTCTTGTTATAGAGGTGCTCTAATTACAAGAGTAGCTTGTTCTTTTGGAGATTAACACTCTCCATCACACACAAGGTATGAGCAAAGAGTGGAACAATGGAAGGACTTTGTAGTACTCCCCACGAGCTTTCCAACAAACTCAAAATCACAACAAAAGGATTTCGTATGATAAAGTTATGCCAGTTCAGGGTTCTGAGGGTTAAAATAGGGAAACACGATCCCTCTTGGAGTACCTCAGAATAGGCGATACGATACCTCTTTCTCCACGATAGACGATACCACTACAAAACATACCAACTCAGGCGATATAATACTACTATCAGGATGATACGATACTGAAGTGGTCATGATACGATACCTCTAATTGGCACGATACGATAGCAGGATAGCTAATGATATGATACTCGATTGGCTCATGATACGATACTAGTAGTTAGGATGATATGATACCAGTGAATTATGTGGACAATACGATACCTTGACTGACGTGATATGATACCTTCCAGGCGATACGATACCACTTGTTCTCCCAATATGATACTACTCGGACCGCGATATGATACTGCTTATGCTACGCGATACGATACCACTGAATAGACACGATACGATTCCTCTCGCTGGACGATATGATACCGGAACATGCATAATACTAAATTGGCCATACGATACCAATCATGCACTCGATAGTATACAACTCGGTCAATGATACGATACCACGTGGTCCATGATACGATATGAGGCGGACCATGATATGATACCATCGGGTGATCGTGATCGCGATATGATACCAACCTTACGATAGGATACTAGGATAGCTAACGATAGGATACTTGATTGGCTCACAATACGATACCAATAGTTAGGATGATACGATACCAGTGAGTTCTTGGGACCATACGATACCTTGACCGACATGATAGGATACCTTCGATGCGATAAGGTACCACTTGTCCTCGTGATATGATACTACTCCGATCGCGATACGATACTGCTTGTGATACACGATACGATACCACTGAACAGACACGATACGATACCTCCTACTAGATGATACGATATTGCGAGATGCACGATACTAATTTGGCTATACGATACCAATCATGCATGCCATACGATATCGCTTTGTCAACCATATGATACCAGGTGGTCCACAATATGATACCATGTGGACCACGGTATGATACCTCTTTTTCCAGATACCCAATACCACTATAGACGATACCAGCGCAGGCGATACAATACTACTATCAAGACGATAGGATACTCAAGTGGTCACGATATGATACCTCTGATTGGCACGATATGATACCAACCTCCGGATATGATACTAGGATAGCTAACAATATGATACTTGATTGGCTCTTGATACGATACCAGTAGTTAGGATGATACGATACTAGTGAATCCTCAGGCTGATACGATACCTTGAATGATGTGATAGGATACCTTCCAGGTGATACGATACCACTTGTTCTCGCGATACGATACTATTTTTGCTACACGATACGATACCACTGATCAGACAAGATATGATTCCTCCTGCTTGACAATACGATACAGCAAGATGCACGATACTAAATTGGCCATACGATACCAATCATGCACGCGATAGGATACCGCTTGGTCAACAATACGTTACCACATGGTCCACGAAATGATACCAGGTCGACCACGATACGATACCACCGGGTGACCGCAATCACAATAGTAGCGCTTGACGATACGATACCTTGATTGTATCATGATACCTCAAGGAGGCGATACGATACTGGATAAATATAGCAATACAAGGGAGTTCTAGTACCGCGATACCAAAACTCAACCAAACACAATACTTGAAGTTTTTGACACCCAAATTCAAATATTTTTGCAAACTGCACTCGCGATACGAGACACAGGTCTTGTCACTCTGCGATATTGTCGCTCAGATTTTGGTGTTTTCAGGGCGTGAAACTGAGTTTTTGCTCCACACTTTAGCTCTAAGCTCTCACTAAACTCCTCGCATAGCCAAGAATGGAGAAGAAAAGAAGTGAAAATAGGGAATGTACAGTCAAAAAGCAAAAAAATTAGAGAAGGTGAAGATGGGAGGAGATGGGGGTGATGACGATGATGAAGGTGAATAAAAACTCAGAAACTTAACTGAAAAATGGTGATTTTTCTACCTTCCAACTTTGATACTCTACATCTTACCATCAAACACTTGTCTTCCAAGCTCTCTCCCCAGAAACAGTGCCAAATTTGGTGTCACTCTACAACAATGGCAAGTACCAATGTGAGCTGGTTCACCTCATATATGTCAGTCCATGGAGACATGAGCACTGGTATGAAGATCATGAGCAAGTGATGGCACAAGTGCGTGAGTGAAAGCACACAAGCATGCACACACATACACACACGTGCACAATGTATGAGCAAAGAGCGTGAGTGAAAGCACACAAGCATGCACACACATACACACATGAGCACAACGTGAGGAGATTCACCTCATATATGTCAGTCCATGGAGACATGAGGACTAGTATGAAGATCATGAGCAAGTGATGGCACAAGTGCGTGACTGAAAGCACACAAGCATGCACACACATACACACTTTATAATACTCCCCACGAGCTTTCGAACAAACCCAAAATCACAACAAACATATTTTGTATGAGAAAGATATGCCAGTTAAGGGTTCTGAGGGTTAAAACAGGGAATCATGATCCCTCTAGGAGTACCTCATAATAGGCGATACGATACCTCTTTTTCCACGATACATGATACCACTACAAACGATACCAGCTGAGGCGATACAATACTCCTATCAAGATGATATGATACTGAAGTGGTCACGATACGATACCTCTGATTGGCACGATAGGATACCAACCTCACGATATGATACTAGTATAGCTAACAATACAATACTTGATTGGCTCACGATAGGATACCAATAGTTAGGATGATATGATACTAGTGAATTCTCGGGACGATATGATACCTTGACCGATGGGATATGATACCTTCTAGGCGATACAATACCTTCTAGGTGATCCGATACCACTTTTGTTCATGATACGATACTACTCCGATTGTGATATGATACTGCTTGTGCTATAGGATACAATACAACTGAACAGACATGATACCATACCTCTTGTTGGACGATACTATACCACAAGATGCACAATACTAAATTGGCCATAATATACTAATCATGCATGCGATACAATATTGCTTGGTCAATGATATGATACCAAGTGGTTCGCGATATGATACGAGGAGGACCATGATACGATACCACCGGGTGATCGCGATCGCGATACAAGCACTTAACGATACGATATCTTGATGGTATCATGATACCTCAAGGAGGTGATACGATACTCGACAAGTATAGCGATACACAAGAGTTCTGGTATTGCGACCCAACAAGACACGATACTTGGAGTTTTTGACACCCAAATTCAAAGATTTTTGGAAATATGTATAGGTTCTCCTTGTCACTCCTATGTTCTTGTAGATGCAAGGTCACTCTCCTAATCCAAGATACTGCACTCGCGATACGAGATGCAGGTCTTGTCACTCTGCGATATTATCGCACAGATTTTAGTGTTTTCAGGGTGTGAAACTCAATTTTTCCTCCACGCTTTGGCTCTAAGCTCTTTGAACTCCTCGCATAGCCAAGAATGAAGAAAAAGAGGCAAAAATAGGGAATGTACAATCAAAAAGCAAAAACATCAGAGAAGATGAAAATGGGAGGAGACAGGGGTGATGATGATGATGAAGGTGAATAAAAACATAGAAACTGAACTCAAAATTGTGATTTTTTCTTATCTTCCAATGTCGCTACTCTACGTTTTACCGTCACACACTCATCCTCCAAGCTCCCTCCCCGGCAACGGTGCCAAATTTGATGTCACTCTAGCACAATGGCAAGTACCAACATGAGGAGATTCAGCTCATATATGTCAATCCGTAGAGACGTGAGGACTAGTATAAAGACCGTGAGCAAGTGATGGCACAAGTGCGTGAGTGAAAGCACACAAGCATGCACACACATACACACATGCGTGCAAGGTATGAGCAAAGAGTGGAACAATGGAAGGACTTTGTAGTACTCCCCACGAGCTTTACAACAAACCCAAAATCACGATACGATACCAGTAGTTAGGAGGATACGATACAAGTGAATCTCGGGACGATACGATACCTTGATCGACATGATACCATACCTTCCAAGCGATACGATACCACTTGTCCTCATGATACGATACTACTCCGACCACGATAGGATGGTGCTGGTGCTACGCGATACCATACTAGTGAACAGACACGATACGATACCTCCTACTGGAGGATACAATACCGCAAGATGCATGATACTAAATTGTCCATATGATACCAATCATGCATATGATACCAATCATGCACCATACTAAATGGCCATACGATACTGTTGGAACAAAACAATCACAATTTGATGATTCCTAAGAGCTTGAAGCAAGTCTATGATCAGATTGAAGTGAAAGAAGTCATTTGAGAAAATGAAGAGATCTTAGAAGTGAAGCTTGTATACATTATGTACATTACAGTTGGAAATTCTTATAATTTGAGTATAGATAATCCTTAGGATGATAAGGAGTAATGTAATAGATGCGGGATAAGTCTAGAACCATGTGTATATAATTCAATGATGTAAAGAAATACATGTGAGAGTCATTAGAAGACAAGTGTCATAGAGATCGATGTGAAGAGAGTCATCTTCAGAAAATAGCGATGAGTATTTCATAGATTTCTCTTAGTCTGATCGTGTGGATCAGAAATCCTTTGGTACACATCTAATCTAGAAGCTAATGAAGCTATGTTCAAAGTTTCATGGTCTAATTCCTTTCATGTTGTGAGTATGATCAATAGGAACATGTGTATGTAAAGTCTGCAGGTAGATCTCTCAGAGTCACACACTTTTTTGTGTAAATGTTTTGCTTAGATCTCAGTGTACAGTGTAAATTTTTTTATGACTGAGCATCCAAAATCTAAGTTAGAAGGTAAGGAAGCTATGGCTCAAAGCATTTAGCAAAACGCGATCTGTGCTCTGAGAAATCAACCTTAGAAGCTACCTATGTCAAAGTCGCTTATTCAGGAAGATAGTTTCTGACATACTTTTGATCTTAAGGATCAAATTAAAGTTTTAATTATTATTTTTAAGGACTAATGGTTGATATGATTGCGCAAAGGTAGTGTGGAGATATGTGTATCATTGGTTCGAAGAAATATGAAGATATGTGCAGGTAATGAAGTCAATCTTTGAAGCAGACTATTGAAGGATGAAGATTTTCACTCAAAGAAGTGATAGTTGAAAGCTTTGGTAAATGAAGATAACATTTGTGTAAATTTTGGTCCATAACTGATATAGAGGAGATCTTAAATCAGTATAGATCAAACCTTTGGAGATTTAGAGGTCTCCAAGAGTGGTATCAGAGCTCAAGGTGCAATACAAGTGAAGTAAAGAGCATTGGAAGTCCCGATTGTTGCAGACATTGAAGTCTTTTCAAATTGAAGGAGCACAAGATCAAAGTTTGAAAGAAAACTTGAAGGAGAACCAAGCACGAGTTCAAAGGATCAAGAAGGATTAAAGCTTTATACAAAAGGTACATTATATCATCATAAATCTTAGTAATTGCAGACATAGAAGATCAAAGATGGGAGAAAGCTTGCAGATTGATAAGCTAGATAGGGAGAAATATTCACCTTGGTCCATGAGGATGGAGGCACACCTCATGAGCAAAGATTTGATGGCATTCATTACAGGAGAAGAAGAAAAGCCTGAGATTGAAGATCTTAGTGTTCCATTTAGGGAGGAACTTGCAGGTTTGAAGAATTGGATGAGAAAGGATGCTCAAGCTAGGAGCATAATTTACATGGCTATAAATGATTATCTTCTACCTCACATCAGAGGATTTGAAAGTGGGACAAATGTGTGGATGCTTTGGAAGAACATTTCCAAAACACAACCAATTCAAGGAAGTCCTCATTATGGGCAGAATTCACAACTTTCAAGAAGAAGAGTTCACACTCAATTTCTGATTATGTGGCAAGGATGAAGGATATTGCAGATAGCTTGGGAGCAGTAGATGAAGACATTGAAGAGGATAAGTTGGTAAAGCAAATACTTATAGGTCTGAGAGGAGATGAGAAGTGGAAGCCTTTCATATTGTCCGTAGAATTGTCACTAGATCACTTTACTCCTGATCTTAATCAATTGCTAGGACACATGCTAACTTCTGAGCAGGACATTAAGGGAGACAATTATAGGAGTGTAAGTCAAGCTATGTACTCCAAGGACAATAAAAAGAATGGAAAAGGGAAGCAGTGAGCTGATGATGAAGGAGCTTCAAGTCAAGCTAACTTTACAAAAGGAAAGAGGAACTATAGAGGTAAAGGAAGAGGAGGTAAGTACAAAGACAATATTAAAGCTTGTTGGATTTGTGGCAGAACCAATCATTTGGCAAATGATTGTTGGTATAACAATCAAAATGGTGGAACTAATAACCAGAGCTTCAATCAAAGAGGTAGAGGAGGTAGAAACCAAAGAGGCAACTTCAGAGGAAGAGGTGGTAAGACATCATATGCTAGAGGAGCTGGAAGAAGTTTTCAATCTGAGTCCTACAACAATAATTATTATAATTATGCATCAGATCAAAAGGATGATATGACTCTTATCTTGAATGCAGCTCATGAAGCAGTAGGAGAAGATCAAAGGGTGTTTTATATTGACTCACGATGTAGCAATCATCTGAGTGGCAATATATCATTGATGACTGATATGGAAGCAAAGGTGAATGGACATACAGTTCAAACAGGTGACAACACCAAGCATAAAGTGGAGAGCATTGGATCAGTGAAGACAAAGAGTGGAAGTACACTCTTGAGCAAGGTACTTTATGTTCCTACTATTCTAAAAACTTGATAAGTGTAGGGCAAATTGTGGAGAAGGGATATGAAGTCAGATTCACAAATGATGGTGTTTATGTGCAAGATCCAAATCAGGGATATAGAAATATTATTGCAGGTAAAAAGGAAGGAAGCTTGTTTACTCTCAAAGTCCATGGTAATGTGGGACATGCTTTATTTACTTATGGACGTCAAAAGATGTCTGAATTAGACCTATGGCATAAAAGGCTAGGTCATTTTAATGAGAGAGCCATAAATGAAATGTCAAAGAATGATGTGGTGCTTGGTATGCCAAATGTTGAAGGTCAACACATGGTGTATAAGTGTGAAGCTTGTCAATTAAGTAAAGCACACAAAAGTTCATACAATAAATCAGGGTACAAGTATTTAAACATGCTTGATTTAGTTCATACAGATGTGTGGGGTCCTTCAAGGGACTATAGCATAAATGGATCCAGATATTATGTGTTGTTTGTTGATGATGCAAATGGATGGATTACTTTATATGTAATCAAGGACAAATCAGAAGTGTTCAAGACATTCAAGCAGTATCATGCTTATGCAGAAAGGATTACAGGACAAAAGCTCAAGAGGTTGAGATCAGATGGAGGGGGAGAAATTTCTCTAAAGAGTTTAATGATTATTTGTGGAATGCAGGTAAAAAAAGAGAAGTAACTTGCACGTACTCTCCTCAACAAAATGGAGTTGCAGAAAGAAGAAATAGAACTCTTGTAGAGTTTGCAAGAGCAATGATGAAGGAAAAGAATTGTCCAAACTACCTATGGGCAGAAGCTATCAACACTGCAACATACCTTGTGAATAGGTTACCTTGTAAAGCTTTGGATGGAAGTACTCCTTATGAAGCATGGTGGGGTAAGAAACCTACTCTTGATCATTGTAAGGTATTTGGATGTTTAGCATATGCTTATTTTCCTTCACAATTGAGACATAAGCAGAGAAGTATGTGTTTATTGGGTATGATGATAGACAGATGGGTTAGAGATTGTGGAGTCCATCCACAAAGCAATTTCTTGTTACCAAAGATGTTACATTTGATGAGAAAAGCACATGGTATACAGGGTCAACAAATGATTATGCAGATGTTAAAGAAATACAAAGGAAAGGGAAGACAAAAGTAAGTGTGTATGAAGAAGATATTGATGATGTTGATTATAAAAGAAAATTCCAGGATAATGTTGAAGATGGGCCAAGATTTGATCCAAAATCAAATGTGGTTGAGACTTCAAGAAGTGCAGAGGTCAGAAGATCCTTGAGAGAAAGGCAAGAGCCTATCAGGTATAGCTATGATACATCTTTCCTAACAACAAAAGATTATGCTTACATTGTGAAGACAGAAGAGGATCCAATCACATATGAAGAAGCTAAAGGTAAACAGAATTGGGAGAAGGCAATGCAAGAAGAGTATGATGCTCTACTTGAAAATGAAACATGGGAATTGGTGCCAAGACCAAAGAATCAGAAGGTCATTGGATGTAAGTGGGTGTATAAAACAAAACGGTTTGCAGATGGTAAAGTGTCTAAATACAAGGCTAGACTTGTGGTCAAAGGTTATGCCCAAACTTATGGGGTAGATTATGATGAAACCTTTAGTCCTGTTGCTAAGATGTCTACAATTAGATCATTGATTGCTATTGCTGCTTGTAAAGGATGGAGGTTATCACAATTAGATGTGAAGAATGCATTCCTGAATGGTTACATTGCAGATGAAGTGTACATGGAGCAACTAGAAGGCTTCATGGATTCAATTGGATCAGATTATGTTTGTAAGCTCAAGAGAGCTTTGTATGGGTTGAAGCAGGCTCCAAGAGCATGGAATTACAGGCTTGTTAAGTTCTTGAATGAATGTGGATTTCAAGCATCAAAGGTAGATAGTAGCTTGCTAGTGAAGGCAAGTGAAAATGTATACATATACATGCGTATTTATGTTGATGATATTATTGTCACAAGTACAGATGTTCAAGGAATCAATGAGCTTAAGAAACAGATAAAGAAGAATTTTAAGATAAGTGATTTGGGAAACGTATCTTATTTCTTAGGAATGCAGATTGTGTATACTCAACATGGAGTATATGTTACACAAGAGAGATACTTGAAGAATCTTCTGGTCAAGTTCAACATGGAGGATTGCAAGCCTTCAACCACACCATTGGAGGTAAATCATAAATTGAGCAGGTATGGAGGTGAAGAGTTTAATGACATGAAGAAATATCAGAGTTTTGTAGGTAGTTTAATCTATGCTACCTTGAAAAGGCCAAATCTGTCATATGCAGTAGGTGTGGTATCACAATTTATGCATTGTCCAAAGAAGACTCATTGGATTGCAGCTCAAAGGGTACTCAAATATATCAAAGGAACCCTAAGTGAAGGTTTGTATCATGGATTTACTTCTGATACAAGAATCAAAGTGTTTAGTGATGCAGATTGGGCAGGTGATTCAGATGATAGAAGGTCTACTCATGGGTATCTCTGTTATATTGGAGATAAGTTAGTTTCTTGGTGCTCAAAGAAGCAACATATAGTTGCTTTGTCATCCACAGAAGCTGAGTATAAAGAAATGGTAGAGGCTGCAAAAGAAGTGATATGGTTAAAGATCTTGTTGAAGAGTTTTGGAACTCATTAGAGGACTCCAATTATTTTTCGAGACAATATGAGTTCATTGTATTTGGCAGCTAACCCTGTTTTTCATGCCAGGACTAAGCATATAGAGATTCAGTACCATTTCTTGAGCGAAAAGGTACTTGATAAAGAGATTGAAGTGTTGTATACTCCAACAAAAGAACAAGTTGCAGATATGTTAACAAAAAGCTTGGATGGACCTAAGCTACAGAGATTCAAAGGAATGGCAGGAGTAAAGAAGAATGGAATAATCACAATTAGTGATTGAGGGGGAGCTGTTGGAACAAAACAATCACAAATTGATGATTACAAAGAGCTTGAAGCAAGTCTATGATCAGATCGAAGTGAAAGAAGTAATTTGAGAAAATGAAGAGATCTCAGAAGTGAAGCTTGTATACATATGTACATTATAGTTGGAAATTCTTGTAATTTGAGTATAGATAATCCTTAGGATGATAAGGAGTAATGTAATAGATGCGGGATAAGTCTAGAACCATATGTATATAAGTCAATGATGTAAAGAAATACATGTGAGATTCATTAGAAGACAAGTGTCATAGAGATAGATGTGAAGAGAGTCATCTTCAGAAAATAGCGACGAGTATTTCGCAGATTTCTCTCCTTCTGAGATGAGGATCGGAAATCCTTTTGTACACATCTAATCTAGAAGCTAATGAAGCTATTTTCAAAGTTTCATGGTCTAATTCCTTTCATGTTGTGAGTATGATCAATAGGAACATGTGTATGTAAAGTCTGTGGGTAGATCTCTCAGAGTCGTGCACTTTTTTGTGTAAATGTTTTGCTTGGATCTTAGAGTACGGTGTAAAGTTTTTGATGACTCAGCATTCAAAATCTAAGTTAGAAGGTAAGCAAGCTATGGCTAAAAGAATTTTTCAAAACGGGATCTGTGCTGTGAGAAATCAACCTTAGAAGTTACCTATGTCAAAGTCGCTTGTTCAGGAAGACAATTTCTAACATACTTTTGAACTTGAGGATCAAATTAAAGTTTTAATGATTCTTTTGAAGGAATAATGGTTGATATGATTGCACAAACGTAGTATGGAGATATGTGTATCATTGGTTTGAAGAAATCTGAAGACATGTGTAGGTAATGAAGTCAATCTCTGAAGCAGACTATTGAAGGATGAAGATTTTCACTTAGAGAAGTGATAGTTGAAAGTATTGGTAAATGAAGATAACATTTGTGTAAAGTTTGTTCCATAACTGATATAGAGGAGATCTTAAATCACTATAGATCAAACCTTTGAAGATTTAGAGGTCTCCAACAGATACCGCAAGATGCACGATACTAAATTGGCCATACGATACCATCAATTCCTGGAGACATGAGGATTGGTATGAAGTCCGTGAGCAAGTGATGGCACAAGTGCATGAGTGAAAGCACACAAGCATGCACACACATACACACATGTGCACAAGGTATGAGCAAAGAGTGGAACAATGAAAGAACTTTGTAGTACTCCCCATGAGCTTTCCAACAAACCCAAAATCACAACAAATGGATTTTGTATGAGAAAGTTATGCCAGTTCAGGGTTATGAGGGTTAAAAGAAGGAAACACGATCCCTCTAGGAGTACCTTAGAACAGGAAAGCATGACACGATACCAACCTCACGATACAATACTAGGATAGCTAATGATACGATACTTAATTGGCTCACAATATGATACTAGTAGTTAGGATGATACGATACCAGTGAATTCTCGGGATGATACGTTACCTTCACCGACGCAATACAATACCTTCCAGGTGATATGATACCACTTGTCCTCGTGATACAATACTACTCTCACCACGATACGATAATCCTTCTGCTACGCGATACGATACCACAAAATAGACAGGATACGAAACCTCCTACTGGACAATACGATACCGCAAGATGCACGATATTGGTCATACGATACCAATCATGCACGTCATAATAAACGACTCAGTCAATGATACGATACTAGGTGGTCCACGATACGATACTAGGTGGACCATGATACAATACCATCGAGTGACCGCGATCATGATGCCAACACTTGATGATACGATACCTTGCTGGTATCGCGATACCTCAAGTAGGCAATATGATACTCGACAAGTATAGCTATACACGGGACTTCTAGTATTGCGATACAAAAACTCAACCACACATGATACAGTTTTTGACACCCAAATTCAAAGATTTTTTGCAAATATGTGTACCTTAGGTTCTCCTTGTCACTCCTATGTGCTTGTAGATGAAGGTCACTCTCCAAATCCAAGGTACTACACTCGCGATACCAGATGCAGGTCTTGTCACTACGTGATACTATCGCTCAAATTTTGGTGTTTTCAGGGTGTGAAACTCGCTTTTTCCTCCATGCTTTAGCTCTAAGCTCTCACTGAATTCCTCACATAGCCAAGAATGAAGAAAAAGAGGCAAAAATAGGGAATTTACAGTTAAAAAGTGAAAAAAACAGAGAAGGTGAAGATGGGACGAGATGGGGGTGATGATGATGATGAAGGTGAATAGAAACTCAGAAACTGAATTGAAAATGGTGATTTTTTTACCTTGCAACATTCCTACTCTACGTCTTACCATCACACGCTCTTCCTCCAAGCTCTCTCCCCAGCAACGGTGCCAAATTTGGTGTCACTCTAGCACAATGGCAAGTACCAATGTGAGGAGATTCATCTCATATATGTCAATCCATGGAGACATGAGGACTGGTATGAAGACCATGAGCAAGTGATGGCACAAGTGCGTGAGTGAAAGCACACAAGTATGCACACACATATACACACACACAAGGTATGAGCAAAGAGTGGAACAATGGAAGGACTTTGTAGTACTCCCCAAGAGCTTTTCAACAAACCCAAAATCACAACAAACGGATTTTGTATGAGAAAGTTATGCCAATTCAAGGTTCTGAGGGTTAAAAGAGGGAAATAGGATCCCTCTTGCAGTACCTCAGAATAGGCAATATGATACCGCTTTTTCTACGATATACGATACCACTGTAGAGGATACCTGCTCAAGCAATACAATACTGCTATCAAGACGATAATACAATAATGCTATGAAGACAATACGATACTGAAGTGATCATGATACGATACCTCTGATTGGCATGATACGATACCGACTTCACAATACGATACCACGATAGCTAACAATACGATACTTGAGTGGCTCACAATACGATACCCGTAGTTAGGATGATAGGATTTTGAGTTTTTATTCACGTTCATCATCATCATCACCCCTATCTCCTCCCGTCTTCACCTTCTCTGATTTTTTTTGCTTTTTGACTATACATTCCCCATTTTTGCCTCTTTTGTTTCATTCTTGGCTATGCAGGGAGTTGAGTGAGAGCGTAGACCTAAAGCGTGGAGGATAAACTGAGTTTCACGTGTTGAAAAACATCAGAATCTGATCGACAGTATCGTGGAGTGACAAGACCTGCGTCTTGTATCGCAAGTGCAATATCCTAGATTTGGAGAGTGACCTTGCATCTAGAGGCACATAGGAGTGACAAGGAGACCCTAAGGGATACTGAAGAGGTCACGATATGATACCTCTGATTGGCATGATACGATACCAGGATAGCTAGCGATACGATACTTGATTGGCTCACGACACGATACCAGTAGCTAGGATGATATGATACCAGTGAGTTCTCAGGACAATACGATAGCTTGACTGATGCGATATGATACCTTCCAGGCAATATGATACCACATGTTCTCGTGATACGATACTACTCCGATCGCGATACGATACTGCTTGTGCTACGCGATACGATACCACTAACCATACATGATACCTCCTGCTGGAGAATACTTTAGCGCAAGATGCACGATACTAAATTGGCCATACGATACCAATCATGCACGGGATATGATACCGCTCAATCAACGATACGATATCAGGTGGTCTGCAATACGATACCACGTGGACCACGATATGATACCACCACGTGACCGCGATCACGATACCAGCACTTGACAATATGATACCTTGATGGTATCACGATACCTCAAGGAGGCGATATGATACTCGACAAGTATAGCGATACACAGGAGTTGTGGTATCGCGATACCAAAACTCAACCAGACACGATACTTGGAGTTTTTGATACCTAAATTCAAAGATTTGTGCAAATATGTGTACGTTAGGTTCTCCTTGTCACCCCTATGTGCCTGTAGATGCAAGGTCACTCTCCAAATCTAGGATACCGCATTCGTGATACCAGATGCAGGTCTTGTCACTCCGTGATATTGTCGCTCAAATTTTGGTGTTTTCAAGGCATGAAGCTTAGTTTTTCCTCAAGGCTTTAGCTCTAAACTGTCATTGAACTCTTCCATAGCCAAGATGAAGAAAAAGAGGCAAAAATAGGGAATGTAAAATCAAAAAGGGAAAAAATCAAAGAAGGTTTAGATGGCAAGAGATGGGGGTGATGATGATGATGAAGGTGAATAAAAACTGAGAAATTGAACTGAAAATGGTGATTGTTTTACCTTGCAACATTGCTACTGTATGTCTTACCATCACACGCTCATCCTCCAAGCTCTCTCCCCAGCAACGACACCAAGTTTAGTGTCACTCTAGCACAATGGCAAGTACTAATGTGAGGACATTCACCTCATATATGTCAATCCATGGAGACGTGAGGACTGGTATGAAGACCGTGAGCAAGTGATGCCACAAGTGTGTGAGTGAAAGCACACAAGCATGCACACATACACATACTTGCACAATGTATGGGCAAAGAGTGGAACAAAGGAAGGACTTTCTAGTAATCCCCACGAGATTTCCAACAAACCCAAAACCACAACAAATGGGTTTCGTATGAGAAAGTTATGCCAGTTCAGGGTTGTGAGGGTTAAAATAGGGAAACACGATCCCTCTAGGAGTACCTCAGAACAGGTGATACGATACCTCTTTTTCCACGATATGTGATACCACTAGAGACAATACCAGCTCAGGCGATACAATACTCCTATCAAGATGATACGATACTAAAGTGGTCATGATAGGATACCTCTAATTGGCACGATATGATACCAACCTCACGATACGATACTATGATAGCTAATGATATGATACTTGATTGACTCACGATGCCAGTAGTTAGGATGATAGGATACCAGTGAATTCTCAGGGCGATACAATACCTTGACCGACGTGATACAATACCTTCCACTCGATATGATACCACTTGTCCTCGCGATATGATACTACTTTGACTGCGATAGGATACTACTTATGCTACACGATATGATACCACTAAACAAACATGATACAACACTTCTTCCATGACGATAAGATACCGCAAGATGCACAATACTAAATTGGCCATAGGATACTAATCATGCATGCTATATGATACCACTCGATCAACGATACGATACCATGTGGTCCGCAATACGATACTAGTGGACCATGATAAATACCACACGATACTAGCACTTGACGATACGATACATTCATGGTATCGCAATACCTTAAGGAGGCGATACAATACTCGATACGTATAGTGATAAACGGGATTTATAGTATCGCGATACCAAAACTCAACCAGACACGATACTTGGAGTTTTTGATACCCAAATTCAAAGATTTTTGCAAATATGTATACCTTAGGTTCTCCTTGTCACTCCTATCTGCCTGTAGATGCAAGGTCACTCTCCAAATCCAAGATACTGCAGTTGTGATACCATACGTAGGTCTGGTCACTCCGCGATACTGTCATTTAGATTTTGGTGCTTTTAGGATATGAAACTCAGTTTTCCCCCATGCTTTAGCTCTAAGCTCTCATTGAACTCCTCGAATAGCCAAGAATAAGAAAAAGAGGTTAAAATAGGGAATGTACAATCAAAAAGTGAAAAAAGCAGAGAAGGTGAAGACAAGAGGAGATGGGGGTGATGATGATGAAGGTGAATAAAAACTCAGAAACTGAACTGAAAATGGTGATTGTTTTACCTTCCAACATCACTAATCTACATCTTACCATCACACGCTTGCCCTCCAAGCTCTCTCCATGGCAACGGTGCCAAATTTGGAGCCACTCTAGCACAATGGTAAGTACCACCGTGAGGAGATTCATCTCATATATGTCAATCCATGGAGACATGATGACTGGTATGAAGACCTTGAGCAAGTGATGGCATAAGTGCATGAGTGAAAGCACACAAGCATGCACACACATACACACGTGCATAAGGTATGAGCAAAGACTGGAACAATGGAAGGGTTTTGTAGTGCTTCCCACGAGCTTTCCAACAAACCCAAAATCACAACAAATTGATTTTGTATGAGAAAGTTATGCCAGTTCAGGGTTCTGAGGGTTAAAGCAGGGAAACATGATCCTCGTGGGAGTACCTCACAATAGGCCATACGATATCTCTTTTTCCGTGATACACCATACCACAACAGATGATACTAGCTCAGGCGATACAATACTGCTATCAAGATGATATGATATTGAAGTGGTCACGATACGATACCTCTGATTGGGACGATATGATACCAAACTCCTGATACGATACCATGATAGCTAATGATACGATACTTGATTGGCTCACGCTATGATACCAGTAGTTAGGATGATAGGATACCAATGAATTCTCGGACGATACGATAGCTTGACCGATGCGATACGATACCTTCTAGGCGATACAATACCATTTGTCCTCACGATTCGATACTACTCCGACCGCGATACAATACTCCTTGTGTTACGCAAAACGATGCCACTCAACAAACATGATACGATACCTCCTGTTGGACGATATCATACCACAAGATACATGATACTAAATTGGCCATACGATACCAATCATGCATGTGATATGATACTACTTGGTCAACGATACGATACCAGGTGGTCGGCGATATGATACCAGGTGGACCACGATACGATACCACTAGGTGATCTCGATCGCGATACGAGCACTTGATGATACAATACCTTGATGGTATCGTGATACCTCAAGGAGGCGATACGATACTCGACAAGTATAGTAATACATGGGATTTTTGGTATCACGATACCAAAACTCAACTAGACACGATACTTGGAGTTTTGGACACCCAAACTCAGAGATTTCTACAAATATGTGTACCTTGGGTTCTCCTTGTCACTCCTATGTGCTTGTAGATGCAAGGTCACTCTCCAAATCCAGGATACTGGACTGAGGATACCATACGTAGGTCTTGTCACTACGCGATAGTATCGCTCAAATTTTGGTGTTTTCAGGACGTAAGGTCAAATTTTTCTCCATGCTTTAGCTCTGAGCTCTCACTGAACTCCTTGCATAGCCAAGTATGAAGAAAAAGAGGCAAAAATTGGGAATGTACAATCAAAAAGCAGAAAAATCAGAGAAGGTGAAGATCGTAGGATATGGGCGTGATGATGATGATGATGAAGGTGAATAAAAACTCAGAAACTGAACTGAAAATTGTTATTTTTTTACCTTCCAATGTCGCTACTCTATGTCTTACCATCACACGCTCATCCTCCAAGCTCTCTCCCCGGCAACGGTGCGAAATTTGGTCTCACTCTAGCACAAGGGAAAGTACCAACATGAGGAGATTCACCTCATATATGTCAATCCGTGGAGACATGAGTATTGGTATGAAGACCGTGAGCAATGGCACAAGTGTGTGAGTGAGAGCACATAAGCATGCACACACATACACACACGCACACAAGGTATGAGCAAAGAGTGGAACAATGGAAGGACTTTGTAGTACTCCCCATGAGCTTTCTAACAAACTCAAAATCACAAAAAATCGATTCCCTATGAGAAAGTTATGCCAGTTCAAGGTTTCGAGGGTTAAAACAGCGAAACAAGATCCCTCTGGGAGTACCTCAGAATAGGTGATACGATACCTCTTTTTCCACGATACACAATACCACTACAGGAAAATACCAGCTCAGGCGATATAATACTACTATCAAGATGATATGATACTGAAGTGGTCATGATACGATACCTGTAATTGGCACGATACGATACGAGGATAGCTAACGATATGATACTCGATTGGCTAACGATACGATACTAGTAGTTAGGATGATCTGATATCAGTGAATTATGGGGACGATACGATACCTTGACCGACATGATATGATACCTTCCAGGCGATACGATACCACTTGTCCTCACGATATGATACTACTCGCATCGCGATACGATACTGCTTATGCTAGGCGATACGATACCACTGAACAGACATGATACAATACCTCCTGCTAGATGATATGATACCGGAACATGCACAATACTAAATTGGACATACGATACCAATCATGCACTCGATAGTATACCACTCGGTCAATGATACGATACCACGTGGTCCATGATACGATACGAGGTGGACCACAATATGATACCACTGGGTGACCGTGATCGCCATACCATTACTTGATGATACGATACCTCCATGGTATCGTGATACCTCAAGGAGGTGATACGATACTCGACAAGAATAGCGATACATGGGAGTTCTCGTATCGAGATACCAAAACTCAACCAGCCATGATACTTGGAGTTTTTGATACCCAAATTCAAAATTTTTTGCAAATTTGTGTACCTTAGGTTCTCCTTCTCCCTCCTATGTGCCTGTAGATGCAAGGTCACTCTCCAAATCCAGGATACTGCACTTGCAATACAAGATGCCGGTCTTGTCATTCCACGATATTGTTGCTCAAATTTTGTGTGTGAAACTTAGTTTATCCTCCATGCTTTAGCTCTAAGCTCTCACTCAACTCCTTGCATAGCCAAGAATGAAGAAAAAGAGGCAAAAATAGGGAATGTACTGTCAAAAAGCAAAAAAAACACAGAAGGTGAAGATAGGAGGAGATGGGGTTGATGATGATGATGAAGGTGAATAAAAACTCAGAAACTGAACTCAAAATGGTGATTTTTTTACCTTCCAACATCACTACCCTAAGTTTTACGATCACACGCTCATCCGCCAAGCTCTCTACTTGGCAACGGTGCCAAATTTGGTGTCACACTAGCACAATGGCAAGTACCAATGTGAGGAGATTCACCTCATATATGTCAATCTGTGGAGACATGAAGACAAGTATGAAGACCGTGAGCAAGTGATGGCACAAGTGGGTGAGTGTAAGCACACAAGCATGCACACACATACACACACACATGCACAAGGTATGAGCAAAGAGTGGAACAATGGAAGAACTTTGTAGTGTTCCCACGAGATTTCCAACAAACTCAAAATCACAACAAACCAATTTCGTATGAGAAAGTTATGCCAATTCAGGGTTCTAAGCGTTAAAATAGGGAAATAGGATCCCTCTAGGAGTACCTGAGAAGAGGCGACACGATACCTCTTTCTCCAAGATACACGATACCACTACAGACGATACCCGAAGATACAATACTGCTATCAAGAGGATACGATACTAAAGTGTTCATGATACGATACCTCTGATTGGCACGATATGATACCAACCTCACAAAACGATACCACGATAGCTAACAATATGATACTTGATTGGCTCACGATACGATACCAGTAGTTAGGATGATATGATACTAGTGAATTCTCGAGATAGTATGATACCTTGACCGATGTGATACGATACCTTTCACGCAATACGATACCTTCCACGTGATACGATACCACTTGGCCTCGCGATATGATACTACTCTGACCACGATATGATACTGCTTATGCTACATGATACGATACCACTGAACAGACACGATACGATACCTCCTGCTCGATGATACAATATCGCAAGATGCATGATACTTAACTAGCCATACGATACCAATCATACACGCGATACAATACCGCTCAATGAACGATACAATACCAGGTGGTCCGAGATACGATACCTGGTGGACCATGATATGATACCATCGGTTGACCGCGATCGCGATACCAATACTTGACAATATGATATCTTGATGGTATCATGGTACCTCAAGGAGGCAATACGATACTTGACAAGTATAGCGATACATGCGCGTTCTTGTATCATGATACCGAAACTCAACAAGACATGATACTTGGAGTTTTTACACCCAAATTCAAAGATTTTTGCAAATATGTGTACCTTAAGTTCTCCTTGTCACCCCTATCTTCCTATAGATGCAAGGTCACTCTCAAAATCAAGGATACAACACTCACGATACCAGACATAGGTCTTGCCACTCGGGGATACTATCGCTCATATTTTGGTGTTTTCAGGGCATGAAACTCAGTTTTTCCTCCACACTTTAGCTCTAAGCTCTCACTGAACTCTTCGCATAGCCAAGAATGAAGAAAACGAGGCAAAAATAGGGAATGTACTGTCAAAAAGCGAAAAAATCTGAGAAGGTGAAGATGGGAGGAGATGGGGTTGATGATGATGATGAAGGTGAATAAAAACTTAGAAACTCAACTGAAAAAGGTGATTTTTTTACCTTCCAACACCGCTACTCTACGTCTTACCATCACACGCTCATCCTCAACGCTCTCTCCCCGGCAACGGTGCCAAATTTGGTGTCACTCTAGCACAATGGCAAGTACCAGCGTGAAGAGATTCACCTCATATATGTCAATCCGTGGAGACGTGAGGACTGGTATGAAGACCATGAGCAAGTGATGGCATAAGTGCATGAGTGAAAGCACAGAAGCATGCCCACACATACACACACACGTGCACAAGGTATGAGCAAAGAGTGGAACAATGGAAGGAATTTCTAGTGCTCCTGAGGTGCTTTCCAACAAACCCAAAATCAGAACAAACCAATTTCGTATGAGCAAGTTATGCCAGTTCAGAGTTTTGAGGGTTAAAACAGGGAAACAGGATCCCTCTAGGAGTACCTTAGAACAGGCGATACGATATCTCTTTTTCCATGATCCACGATACCACTATAAGTGATACCAGCTCAGGCGATACAATACTTCTATCAAGATGATACCATACTCAAGTGGTCATGCTACCATACCTCTAATTGGCACGATACCATACCAACCTCACGATACGATACAAGGATAGCCACATTATGATGCTTAATTGGCTCACGATACGATACCAGTAGTCAGGATGATACGATACTAGTGAATTCTCAAGACGATACGATACCTTATAGGTGATATGATACCACTTCTCCTCGCAATACCATACTAGTTTGACCGTGATACGATACTGCTTGTGATATGCAATAAGATACCACTGAACAAACATGATACGATACCTCCTGCTGGACGATACGATACCATAAGATGCACGATACTAAATTGGCCATACGATACCAATCATGCACGTGATATGATACCCCTCGGTCAATGATACGATTCCAAGTGGTCTGCGATACAATACCAGGTGGACCACGATAGGATACCACTGGGTGAGGGCGATCGCAATCCCAACACTTGACGATACGATACCTTCATGGTATCATGATACCTCAAGGAGGCAATACGGTACTTGACAAGTATAGTGATCCAGGGGAGTTCTGGTATCGCGATACCAAAACTCAACAAGACACAATACTTGGAGTTTTTGGCACCCAAATTCAATTTTTTTTGCAAATATATGTACCATAGATTCTCCTTGTCACTCCTATGTGCCTATAGATGCAAGGTCACTCTCCAAAACCAGGATACTGTACTCATGATACCAGACACAGGTCTTGTCACTCTGCAACTATCCCTCATATTTTGGTGTTTTCAGCACGTGAAACTTAGTTTCTCCTCCATGCTTTAGCTCTAAGCTCTCATTGAACTCCTCGCATAGCCAAGAATGAAGAAAAAGAGGCAAAAATAGGGAATGAACAGTCAAAAAGCGAAAAAAATCAGGGAAGGTGAAAATGGGAGGAGACGAGGGTGATGATGATGATGAAGGTGAATTAAAACTAAGAAACTGAACTGAAAATTGTGATCTTTTTACCTTCCAACATCACTACTCTACGTCTTACCATCACGTGCTTGTCCTCAAGGCTCTCTCCTCGGCAACGGTGCCAAATTTGGTGTCACTCTAGCACAATGGCAAGTACCAACGTGAGATTCACCTCATATATGTGAATCCATGGAGATCTGAGGATTGGTATGAAGACCGTGAGCAACTGATGGCATAAGTGCATGAGTGAGAGCACACAAGCATGCACGCACATACACACATGCACGCACAAGGTATGAGCAAAGAGTGGAATAATGGAAGGACTTTGTAGTACTCGCCACGAGCTTTTGAACAAACCCAAAATCACAACAAATGGATTTCCTATGAGAAAGTTATGCCAGTTGAGGGTTCTGAGGGTTAAAACACGAAAATAGGATCCCTCTGGGAGTACCTCAAAACAGGTGATATGATACCTGGTTTTCCATGAAACACAATACCACTATAGAAGATACCAACTGATGTGATACAATACTACTATCAAGATGATACGATACAAAAGTGGTCACGATACGATACGTCTGATTGGCATGATACGATACCAAGATAGCTAACGATATGATACTTGATTGGCTCACGATATGATACTAGTAGTTAGGATGATACGATACGAGTGAAATCTCGAGACGATACGATACCTTAGCTTGATCGACATGATAGGATACCTTCCATGTGATACAATACCACTTGTCCACCCGATACGATACTACTCTCACCGTGATACAATACTGCTTCTGCTATGTGATACGATACCACTGAATAGACACGATACAATACCTCTTGGTGGACGATATGATATCACAAGATGCACGATACTAAATTGGTCATACGATTCCAATAATGGATACCGCTCGATCAACGATTCAATACCAGGTGGTTCGCCATACGATACGAGGTGGACCATGATAGGATACCACCGGGTGACCGTGATCGCGGTACCAGCACTTGGTGATATGATACCTTCATGGTATCGCGATATCTCAAGGAGGCGATACGATACTCGACAAGTATAGCGATACACAGGAGTTTCAGTATCACGATACCAAAAATCAACCAACCATGATACTTGGAGTTTTTAATAACCAAATTCAAAGATTTCTGCAAATATATGTATCTTAGGTTCTCCTTGTCACTCCTATGTGCCTATAGATGCAAGGTCACTCTCCAAATCCAGGATACTGCACACGCGATACCACACACAGGTCTTGTCACTCAGCGATACTATCACTCAAATTTTGGTGTTTTTAGGGCATGAAAATCAATTTTTCCTCCACACTTTAGCTCCAAGCTCTCACTAAACTCCTCGCATAGCCAAGAACGAAGAAAAAGAGGCGAAAATAGGGAATATACAGTCAAAAAGCCAAAAGAAAAACAAAGAAGGTGAAGATGGGAGGAGATGGGACTCATGATGAATATGAACGTGAATAAAAACTTAGAAATTGAACTGAAAATGGTGACTTTTTTACATTCCAATGTCACTACTCTACATCTTACCGTGACACACTCGTCCTCCAAGCTCTCCCCCTCACAACGGTGCCAAATTTGGTGTCACTCTAGCAGAATGGCAAGTACCAATGTGAAGAGATTCACCTCATATATGTCAATCCATGGAGACGTGAGGACCGGTATGAAGACTGTGAGCAAGTGATGGTACAAGTGCGTGAGTGCACACACATACGCACACCCACAAGGTATGAGCAAAGAGTGGAACAATGGAAGGACTTTGTAGTACTCCCCACGATCTTTCCAACAAACCGAAAATCACAACAAACTGATTTTGTATGAGAAAGTTATGCCAGTTCGGGGTTCTAAGGGTTAAAAGAGGGAAATAGGATCCCTTGGGAGTACCTCAGAATAGCCCATATGATGCCTCTTTTTCTACGATACACGATACCACTATAGATGATACCTGCTCAGGTGATACAATACTGCTATCAAGACGATAATACAATACTGCTATCAAAACAATACGATAGTGAAGTGGTCAATATACGATACCTCTGATTGGCATGATACGTGATAGGATACTGCTTATGCTAGGCGATACGATACCACTAAACAGACATGATACGACACTTCTTGCACGATGATACGATACCGCAAGATGCACAATACTAAATTGGCCATACGATACCAATCATGCACGCGATATGATACCACTCGGTCAACGATATGATACCAGGTGGTCCGCAATATGATACCAGGTGGACCATGATACGATACCACCGGGTGACCGCGATCATGATACTAGCACTTGAGGATACGATACCTTCATAGTATCGCAATACCTTAAGGAGGTGATACGATACTCGATAAGTATAGCGATAAACGGGAGTTTTAGTATGGCGATACCAAAACTCAACCAGACACCATACTTGGAGTTTTTCATACCCAAATTCAAAGATTTTTGCAAATATGTATACCTTAGGTTCTCCTTGTCACTCCTATGTGCCTGTAGATGCAAGGTCACTCTCCAAATCTAGGATACTGCACTCGTGATACCAGATGTACGTCTTGTAATTCTGTGATACTATCGCTTATATTTTGGTGCTTTTAGAGCGTGAAACTTTGTTTTTCCTCCACGCTTTAGCTCTAACCTCTCACTAAACTCCTCCCATATCCATGAATGAAGAAAAAGAGGCGAAAATATAGGGAATGTACAATCAAAAAGTGAAAATCAAAGAAGGTGAAAACGGGAGGAGATGGGGGTGATGATGATCATGAAAGTGAATAAAAAACTCAGAAATTGAACTGAAAATGGTGATTATTTTACCTTCCAACATCGCTACTCTACATCTTACCATCACATGCTCGCCCTCAAAACTCTCTCCACGGCAACGGTGCCAAATTTCGTGTCACTCTAGCACAATGGTAAGTACCACCATGAGGAGATTCACCTCATATATGTGAATCTGTGGAGACGTGATGACTGGTATGAAGACCATGAGCAAGTGATGCCATAAGTGCGTGAGTGAAAGCATACAAGCATGCACACACATACACACGTGCACAATGTATGAGCAAAGAGTGGAACAATGCAAGGACTTTGTAGTGCTTCCCACAAGCTTTCCAACAAACCCAAAATCACAACAAACCGATTTTGTATGAGAAAGTTATGCCAGTTCAGGGTTTTGTGGGTTAAAATAGGAAAACAGGATCCCCCAAGGAGTACCTTAGAATAGGCGATACGATATGATACCTCTGATTGGCACGATACGATACCAACCTCATGATATGATACCACGATAGCTAATGATACAATACTTGGTTGGCTCACGATACGATACCAGTAGTTAGAATAATACGATACCAATGAATTCTCGGACGATACAATAGCTTGACGGATACGATACAATACCTTCTTCATGATACAATACCACTTGTCCTCATGATACAATACTACTCCGACCGCGATACAATACTGCTTGTGTTACACCAAATGATACCACTGAACAAACACGATAGGATACCTCGTGCTGGAATATACCGTACCACAAGATACATGACACTAAGTTGGACATACGATACCAATCATGCACGTGATATGATACTGCTTGAACAACGATACGATACTAGGTGGTTCGCGATACGATACCAGGTGGATCATGATACGATACCACTAGATGATCACGATCGCGACACGCGCACTTGACGATATGATACCTTGATGGTATCCTGATACCTTAAGAAGGCAATACGATACTCGATAAGTATAGTAATACACGGGAGTTCTGGTATCGCGATACCAAAACTCAACTAGACACGATACTTGGAGTTCTGGACACCCAAATTCAAAGATTTTTGCAAATATGTGTACCTTAGGTTCTCTTTGTCACTCCTATGTGCCTGTAGATGCAAGGTCACTCTCAAAATCTAGGATAGTGCACTCACGATATCAGATGTAGGTCTTGTCACTACGCGATACTATCGCTCACATTTTGGTGTTTTCAGGTCGTAAACTCAATTTTTGCTCCACACTTTAGCTGTAAACTCTTGCTCAACTCCTTGCATTGCCAAGTATGAAGAAAAAGAGGCAAAAATAGGGAATGTACAGTCAAAAAGAAAAAAAATCAGAGAAGGTGAAGATCCTAGGAGATGGGGGTGATGATGATGAAGGTGAATAAAAACTCAGAAACTGAACTGAAAATTGTTATTTTTTTACCTTCCAACGTCGCTACTCTATGTCTTACCATCACACGCTCATCCTCCAAGCTCTCTCCCTGGCAACGGTGTGAAATTTGGTCTCACTCTAGCACAAGGGCAAGTACCACATACCACTGAACATACATGATACAATACCTTTTGTTGGAGAATACTTTGGCAGAAGATGCACGATACTAAATTGGCCATACGATACCAATCATGCATGGGATACGATACCGCTCTTTCAAGGATACGATATTAGGTGGTCTGCGATACGATACCACGTGGACCATGATACGATACCACTGGGTGACGACAATCATGATATTGACGATACGATACTTTGATGGTATCACGATACCTCAAGGAGGCGATACGATACTTGACAAGTATAGCGATACACAGGAGTTGTTGTATGGCGATACCAAAACTCAACCAGACATGATACTTGGAGTTTTTGACACCCAAATTCAAAGATTTTTGCAAATATGTGTACCTTAGGTTCTCCTTGTCACTCCTATGAGCTTGTAGATGCAAGGTCACTCTCCAAATCCAAGATACCCCATTCGTGATACCAGATGTAGGTCTTGTCACTCCGTGATATTCTCACCCAAATTAAGGTGTTTTTAGGGCATGAAACTTAGTTTTTCCTCCAGGCTTTAGCTCTAAGCTATCATTGAACTCCTTGCATAGCCAAAAATGAAGAAAAAGAGGCAAAAATAGAGAATGTACAGTCAAAAAGCGAAAAAAACAAAGAAGGTTTAGATGGCAGGAGATGGGGGTGATGATGATGATGAAGGTGAATAAAAACTAAGAAATTGAACTCAAAATAGTGATGATTTTACCTTCCAACCTTGCTACTCTATGTCTTACTGTCACACGCTCATCCTCCAGGCTCTCTCCCCCATAACAGCACCAAGTTTGGTGTCACTCTAGCACAATGGCAAGTACTAACGTGAGGACATTCACCTCATATATGTCAATCCATGGAGACGTGAGGATTGGTATGACGGCCATGAGCAAGTGATGGCACGTGCGTGAGTGAAAGCACACTAGCATGCACACATACACACACATGCACAAGGTATGGGCAAAGACTGGAACAATGGAAGGACTTTCTAGTAATCCCCACGATCTTTCCAACAAACCCAAAACCACAACAAACGGATTTCCTATGAGAAAGTTATGCCAGTTCAGGGTTCTGAGGGTTAAAATAGGGAAACACGATCCCTCTAGGAGTATCTCATAACAGGCGATATGATACCTCTTTTTCTACGATACGTGATACCACTACAGACGATACTAGCTTAGGCGATACAATACTCCTATCAAGACGATAGGATACTGAAGTTGTCATGATATGATACCTCTGATTGGCACGATATGATACCAACCTCATGATACGATACTAGGATAGCTAACGATACGATACTTGATTGACTCACGATACCAGTAGTTAGGATGATACGATACCAGTGAATTCTCGAGACGATACGATACCTTGACCGACATGATACGATACCTTCCAAGCAATAGGATACCACTTGTCCTTGCGATATGATACTACTCTGACTGGGATAGGATACTACTTATGCTATGCGATATGATACCACTAAACGGACACGATACGACACTTCTTGCACGATGATACGATACCGCAAGATGCACAATACTAAATGCGCCATACGATACCAATCATGCATGTGATATGATACCACTCGGTCAACGATATGATACCAGGTGGTCCGCAATACGATACTAGGTGGACCATGATATGATACCACCGGGTGACCGCGATCATGATACTAGCACTTGACAATACAATACCTTCATGGTACTGCAATACCTTAAGGAGGTGATACGATACTTGATAAGTATAGCGATAAACGGGAGTTCTAGTATGGCGATACCAAAACTCAACCAGACACCATACTTGGAGTTTTTCACACCCAAATTCAAAGATTTTTGCAAATATGTATACCTTAAGTTCTCCTTGTCACTCCTATGTGCCTGTAGATGCACGGTCTCTCTCCAAATCGAGGATACTGCACTCGTGATACCAGACGCAAGTCTTGTACTTCTGCGATACTATCGCTTAGATTTTGGTGCTTTTAGGGCATGAAACTCAGTTTTTCCTCCATGCTTTAGCTCTAAGCTCCCACCGAACTCCTGGCATAGCCATGAATGAAGAGAAAGAGGCGAAAATAGGGAATGTACAATCAAAAAGTGAAAAAATCAGAGAAGGTGAAAATGGGAGGAGATGGGGGTGATGATGATGAAAGTGAATAAAAACTCAGAAATTGAACTGAAAATGGTGATTATTTTACCTTCCAACATCGCTACTCTACATCTTACCATCACACGCCCGCCCTCCAAGCTCTCTCTGTGGCAACGGTGCCAAATTTGGTGTCACTCTAGCACAATGGTAAGTATCACCATGAGGAGATTCACCTCATATATGTCAATCTGTGGAGACGTGATGACTCCTATGCAGACCGTAAGCAAGTGATGGCATAAGTGTGTGAGTGAAAGCATACAAGCATGCACACAAATACACACATGCAGAAGGTATGAGCAAAGAGTGGAACAATGCAAGGACTTTGTAGTGCTTCCCACGAGCTTCCAACAAACCCAAAATAACAACAAACCGATTTTGTATAAGAAAGTTATGCGAGTTCAGGGTTCTGAGGGTTAAAACAGGGAAACAGGATCCCCCTAGGAGTACCTCAAAATAGGCAATACGATATCTCTTCTTCAACGATACACGATACCACAATACATGATACGAGCTCAGGCGATACAATACTGCTATCAAGACCATACAATACTGAAGTGGTCACCATATGATACCTTTGATTGGCACGATACGATACCAACCTCATGATACGACACCACGATAGCTAACGATACAATACTTGATTGGCTCAGGATACGATACCAGTAGTTAGGATGATATGATACCAATGAATTCTCGAACGATACAATAGCTTGACCCATGCGATACGATACCTTCTAGGTGATACAATACCACTTGTCCTCATGATACGATACTACTCCGACCACGATACAATACTGCTTGTGTTACATGAAACGATACCACTAAACAAGCAGGATACAATACCTCCTGCTGGACAATACCATACCACAAGATACATGCTACTAAATTGGCCATACGATACCAATCATGCACGTGATACGATACTGCTTGAACAACGATACGATACTAGGTGGTCCGCGATACGATACCAAGTGGATCACGATACGATACCACTAGGTGATCGCGATCGCGACACGCGCACTTGACAATACAATACCTTGATGGTATCGTGATACCTCAAGGAGGCGATACCATACACGATAAGTATAGTAATACACAAGAGTTTTGGTATCGCGATACCAAAACTCAACTAGACACGATACTTTGAGTTTTGGACACCCAAATTCAAAGATTTTTGCAAGTATATGTACCTTAGGTTCTTTTTGTCACTCCTATGTGCCTATAAATGCAAGGTCACTCTCCGAATCCAGGATACTGCACTCACGATCCCAGATGTAGGTCTTGTCACTACACGATACTATCGCTCACATTTTGCTATTTTCAGAACGTAAACTCAATTTTTGCTCCGCACTTTAGCTGTAAGCTCTCACTCAACTCCTTGCATAGCCAAGTATGAAGAAAAAGAGGTAAAAATAGGGAATGTACAGTCAAAAAGCGAAAAAATCAGAGAAGGTGAAGATCATAGGAGATGGGGGTGATAATGATGAGGAAGGTGAATAAAAACTCAGAAACTGAATGGAAAATTGTTATTTTTTTACCTTCCAACATCGCTAATCTATGTTTTACCATCACACGCTCATCCTCCAAGCTCTCTCCCCGGAAACGGTGCAAAATTTGGTCTCACTCTAGCACAAGGGCAAGTACCAACATGAGGAGATTCACCTCATATATGTCAATTTGTGGAGACATGAGGATTGGTATGAAGACCGTGAGCAAAGGCACAAGTGTGTGAGTGAAAGCACACAAGCATGCAGACACATACACACATGCACACAAGGTATGAGCAAAGAGTGGAACAATGGAAGGACTTTGTAGTACTCCCCACGAGCTTTCCAACAAACTCAAAATCACAACAAAACGATTTCCTATGATAAAGTTATGCCAGTTTAGGCTTCTGAGGGTTAAAATAGCGAAACAGGATCCCTCTGGGAGTACCTTAGAACAGGCGATACGATACCTCTTTTTCCACGATACATGATACCACTACAAAACATACCAACTCAGGCGATATAATACTACTATCAAGATGATACGATACTGAAGTGGTCATGATACGATACCTCTGATTGGCACGATACGATACTAAGATAGCTAATGATATGATACTCGATTGGCTCATGATACGATACTAGTAGTTAGGATGATATGATACCAGTGAGTTATGTGGACGATATGATACCTTGATGGACGTGATATGATACCTTCCAGGCGATACGATACCACTTGTCCTCCCGATATGATACTACACGGACCGCGATAGGATATTGCTTATGCTACGCGATAGGATACCACTGAACAGACACGATACAATACCTCTTGCTTGATGATATGATATCGGAGCATGCATAATACTAAATTGGCCATACGATACCAATCATGCACTCGATAGTATACCGCTCAGTCAATGATATGATACCACATGGTCCATGATACAATACGAGGTGGACCACGATATGATACCATCACGTGACCATGATCGCGATATGATACCAACCTCATGATACGATACTAGGATAGCTAACGATACGATACTTCATTGGCTCACGATATGATACCAGTAGTTAGGATGATAGGATACCAGTGAATTCTCAGGACCATACGATACCTTGACTGACATGATAGGATACCTTCCATGCAATACGATACCTTGACGGACATGATAGGATACCTTCCATGCAATACGATACCACTTGTCCTCGCGATACGATACTACTCCGATCGCGATACGATACTGCTTGTGATACACGATACGATACCACTAAACAGACACGATACGATACCTCCTACTGGATGATATGATATTGCAAGATGCACGATACTAAATTGGCTATAAGATACCAATCATGCATGCGATAGATATCACTTTGTCAACGATATGATACCACGTGGTCCACGATATGATACCAGGTGGACCACGGTACGATACCTCTTTTTCCATGATACATGATACCACTATAGACGATACCAGCTCAGGCGATAAAATACTACTATCAAGATGATATGATACTCAAGTGGTCACGATATGATACCTCCGATTGGCACGATATGATACCAACCTCACGATACGATACTAGGATAGCTAACAATATGATACTTGATTGGCTCTTGATACGATACCAGTAGTTAGGATGATACGATACTAGTGAATTCTCGGGATGATACGATACCTTGACCGACATGCTAGGATACCTTCCACGCGATACGATACCACTTGTCCTCGTGATACGATACTGCTTGTGCTACACGATATGATACCACTGATCAGACAAGATATGATACCTCCTGCTAGACAATACGATACAGCAAGATGCACGATACTATATTGGCCATAAGATACCAATCATGCACTCGATACGATATCGCTTGGTCAACAATACGTTACCACGTGGTCCACAAAATGATACCAGGTAGACCACGATATGATACCACCGGGTGACCACGATCGCAATACTAGTGCTTGACGATACAATACCTTGATCGTATCATGATACCTCAAGGAGGCGATACGATACTAGACAAGTATAGCAATACAAGGGAGTTCTAGTATCGCGATACCAAAACTCAACCAGACACAATACTTGAAGTTTTTGATACCCAAATTCAAATATTTTTGCAAACATGCGTACCTTAGGTTCTCTTTGTCACTCCTATGTGCTTGTAGATACAAGGTCACTCTCCAAATCCAGGATACTCCACTCGCGATATGAGCCGCGTGAAACTGAGTTTTTGCTCCACGCTTTAGCTCTAAGCTCTCACTAAACTCCTCGCATAGCCAAGAATGGAGAAGAAAAGAAGTGAAAGTAGGGAATGTACAGTCAAAAAGCAAAAAAATCAGAGAAGGTGAAGATGGGAGGAGATGGGGGTGATGACAATGATGAAGGTGAATAAAAACTTTGCTACTCTACATCTTACCTTCCAACTTTGCTACTCTACATCTTACCATCAAACACTCGTCCTCCAAGCTCTCTCCCCGGCAATGGTGCCAAATTTGGTGTCACTCTAGCACAATGGAAAATACCAACATGAGGAGATTCACCTCATATATGTGAGTCCACAGAGACATGAGGACTGGTATGAAGATCATGAGCAAGTGATGGCACGTGCATGAGTGATAGCACACAAGCATGCACACACATACACACACGTGCACAAGGTATGAGCAAAGAGTGAAACAATGGAAGGACTTTGTAATACTCCCCACGAGCTTTCCAACAAACCCAAAATCACAACAAACGGATTTCGTATGAGAAATTTATGCCAGTTAAGGGTTCTGAGGGTTAAAATAGGGAATCATGATCCCTCTGGGAGTACCTCATAATAGGCGATACGGTACCTCTTTTTCCACGATACATTATACCACTACAAACGATACCAACTGAGGTGATACAATATTGCTATCAAGACGATATGATACTGAAGTGGTCACTATACGATACCTCTGATTGGCACGATAGGATACCAACCTCACGATATGATACTAGATAGCTAACGATACAATACTTGATTGGCTCACGATAGGATACCAATAGTTAGGATGATACGATACTAGTGAATTCTTGGGACGATATGATACCCTGACCGATGGGATATGATACAGTCTAGGCGATACAATACCTTCTAGGTGATACGATACCACTTGTGCTCGTGATACGATACTACTCCGATTGTGATATGATATTGCTTGTGCTACAGGATACAATACCACTGAAGAGACATGATACCATACCTCCTGTTGGACGATACGATACCACAAGATGCACAATACTAAATTGGCCATAATATACTAATCTTGCACGCAATACAATATCGCTTGGTCAACGATATGATACCAAGTGGTTCGCGATACGATACCAGGAGGACCATGATAGGATACCACCGGGTGATCGGGATCGCGATACCAGCACTTGACGATACGATACCTTGATGGTATCATGATACCTCAAGGAGGCGATTGTTACACGGTAGTTTTGGCACTACCATGCACAAGGAAAATAGAGAGAGAGAGAAGAAGAAGATCGCTTCGTCACCATAGCTACAACATCAGCAAGCAGACAAAATGGACGCACGTATTCCAACAACATAAAGAAAAAGAAAACCTAAAACAAGAACACGTCTGAGGCCATGAGTGGCGACGAAAATCAGAGAGAACATTTCATTAATGGAAAGCCATATTTATACAAATGGTGTGGCCTTAAAGGCTCTTCCCACTCAGCCTTCTCCCAACCCTTCAAATGGACTTTAGTCAATTACATAAAAATGTGCCCTTAACACTCGCACGCACGGTGGACTTGAACTTCCACATCCCTTGATTAGTGATAACCCCCCTCACAAGATGAAAATTACATGGGAACCATTTAAAGGCTGGGAACCTTTTTACAACATGTCATTCAACCAAAGGAATACATCTAATTTTGAAGAGTGTTTCAATCCGCGAGTCTCCACATCACTCATGCCCGAGAACACCGGTTCCATCACACTCACCAAGATCAAATACATCAATTCAAGTCTTCACATCAAGGCCAACACAAATCCAACCAAAGTATAAAGATAAGAACCCAACCCATATACAATCCTCATATACATTTTCTAGTGCCAAAGTGGTAGCACCGTTCTTGGAATAGAATAGTCCAATGCCATGTACGTGACCACTGAAATAGCAACCTCTCAATCCAAAGTTATATGTGCACACACAATTATGCACTACCCTTATGAACAATACTTGCAAACCAAAGTGCATGGTTAGACCATGGTATAGAATGCAAGTAGGGCTCATAACATGTCCAAAACCATAAGCAATGTGCAATGCAAAGCATAGTGCCTGGAACCGAATCCAAGATATGCAAATACACTACACAAAACTCATAGTCTGCCCACCTATATGAACAAAAGTGATGTACAACATAAGGATGATCGTCAACATGATTATAAATGTAAACTCAAAGGACTTAATTGGCTCCAAGATTCTTTATCTGTGGCTCTACTTCAATGTTCCTCCATTGCTCCAATTATCTTTGATCTTTAATCTAGTTTTGCTGAGCATGTGACACATAAGATAAAATACTTCCACAATCATCAGATATTCACTGAAATAAATGAGCTCGTATGGGATAGAAAATGACACTTTTAACGCATTCAGAACACAGGGACATAATTTACATAACACATCACCCTTGCAAGGTCCGTACGAAACACACTTCCCAAAACATATGGAACCCCACACAATATCGAATGACATTCCCATATATGGGCACATAACAAGTAGGTTACTAGCGGGAGCTCATAAATACATTACGTTCATCCTAAATCCATTGCATGAGAGGGAAAAATAGATAATAGGCAAGGCAAACAATTAAAAAGGTGCACATTTCCAGTAAAACTGCATCGGGACAGTAATACAAACATCCCCATGGAACATTGTGTTTGCAGAAACCTTTTTTAAAATAGCAAAACGAAGAAAGAGCAGTTATCCATGATTGCATAAAGAATATTAAGACTTAAATTGCAAAAGACCAGGCGAACTCCATCAGAATCATAGAAAGTTAAATGTCTGCCCCCTAATCGATAGAACTTGCATGCCAAAGAGGAACAAAGGAGCGCTTAGCACAGTCCAGATACGCAATTTGAAGCAAAGAACGAAATAGAGTGAAAGTTGTGTGTTGCCAATCAATGAACATCGTCGAGTCCCGAGCTACTAAACTTGCGAAGCACCATCAAAAATTCAGAAACATTCAACAATCATATGGGGTCGTGTGCAGAGAATCCACAAAATGTCCGCATCCCTATGCCATATGCATAATGCAACCATATGCGTACAATCATTATGTCGCCACAGGTGGTTATTCCATCCGTTGAAGTTGAATCGCCCGAGAAGCATCCATAGCAATAGTAATGCACATTAGAATAAGCGCATATTTCCTCGGTTGTACCCCATGCTCGAGAATCGTGCTGAAATAGAAAATAACAGAGACATAACAGAAAAATAATCAACCATATACGAATGGGCCACATATTCATACGCGCAAGTCCACCGATTCATATGCCCAAGTCAGAACTCGATACGTCAATGCAAAAAAAACAAAATCTGAATATTCTGACTCAGAATCAAGACAGAGTTATGCAAGAAATGTATGCGCCTTCATCATCTACGCCAGACTACGCAAGAGCGCAATTATCATCCGCATGCAGGACAGCTGGTAGAGCCATTGGAGGTTCGGCTGAGGCCGGCGCCAAATGTTACACGGTAGTTTTGGCACTACCATGCACAAGGAAAATAGAGAGAGAGAGAAGAAGAAGATCGCTTCGTCGCCATAGCTACAACATCAGCAAGCAGACAAAATGGACGCACGTATTCCAACAACATAAAGAAAAAGAAAACCTAAAACAAGAACACGTCTGAGGCCATGAGTGGCGACGAAAATCAGAGAGAACATTTCATTAATGGAAAGCCATATTTATACAAATGGTGTGGCCTTAAAGGCTCTTCCCACTCAGCCTTCTCCCAACCCTTCAAATGGACTTTAGTCAATTACATAAAAATGTGCCCTTAACACGATACGATACTCGACAAGATAGCGATACACGAGTTCTGGTATTGCAACTCAACAAGACACGATACTTGGAGTTTTTGACACCCAAATTCAAAGATTTTTGCAAATATGTGTAGGTTCTCCTTGTCACTCCTATGTGCTTGTAGATGCAAGGTCACTCTCCAAATCCAAGATACTTCACTCGCAATACCAGATGCAGGTCTTGTCACTCCGCGATATTATCGCACAGATTTTGGTGTTTTCAGGGTGTGAAACTCAGTTTTTCCTCCACACTTTGGCTCTAAGCTCTCTGAACTCCTCGCATAGACAAGAATGAAGACAAAGAGGTAAAAATAGGGAATGTAAAATGAAAAAGCAAAAACATCAGAGAAGGTGAAGATGGGAGGAGACATGAGTGATGATGATGATGAAGGTGAATAAAAACATAGAAACTAAACTCAAAATTGTGATTTTTTTTACCTTCCAATGTCACTACTCTACGTTTTACCGTCACACGCTCATCCTCCAAGCTCTCTCCCTGACAAGGGTGCCAAATTTCATGTCACTCTAGCACAATGGCAAGTACCAACGTGAGGAGATTCAGCTTATATATGCCAATCCGTGGAGACGTGAGGACTAGTATAAAGACCATGAGCAAGTGATGGCACAAGTGTGTGAGCGAAAGCACACAAGCATGCACACACAAACACACATGCATGCAAGGTATGAGCAACGAGTGGAACAATGGAAGGACTTTGTAGTACTCCCCACGAGCTTTACAAGAAACCCAAAATCATGATACGATACCAGTAGTTAGGATGATATGATACCAGTGAATATCGGGACGATAAGATACCTTGATCGACACGATACCATACCTTCCAAGCGATACAATACCACTTGTCCTCATGATACGATACTACTCCGACCACGATAGGATGGTGCTGGTGCTACGTGATATGATACTAGTGAACAGACACGATAGGAGACCTCCTACTGGACGATACAATACCGCAAGATGCATGATACTAAATTGTCCATATGATACCAATCATGCATATACTAAATTGGTCATACGATACTGTTGGAACAAAACAATCACAAATTGATGATTACAAAGAGCTTGAAGCAAGTCTATGATCACATTGAAGTGAAAGAAGTCATTTGAGAAAATGAAGAGATCTCAGAAGTGAAGCTTGTATACATATGTACATTATAGTTGGAAATTCTTCTAATTTGAGTATAGATAATCCTTAGGATGATAAGGAGTAATGTAATAGATGCGGGATAAGTCTAGAACCATATGTATATAATTCAATGATGTAAAGAAATACATGTGAGAGTCATTAGAAGACAAGTGTCATAGAGATAGATGTGAAGAGAGTCATCTTCAGAAAATAGCGATGAGTATTTCGTAGTTTCTCTCAGTCTGATCATGTGGATCAGAAATCCTTTTGTACACATCTAATCTAGAAGCTAATGAAGCTATGTTCAAAGAGTCATGGTCTAATTCCTTTCATGTTGTGAGGATGATCAATAGGAACATGTATATGTAAAGTCTACATGTAGATCTCTTAGAGTTGTGCACTTTTTTGTGTAAATGTTTTGCTTAGATCTTAGTGTACAGTGTAAAGGTTTTGATGAATGAGCATTCAAAATCTAAGTTAGAAGGTAAGGAAGCTATGTCTAAAAGCATTTATCAAAACGGGATCTGTGCTGTGAGAAATCGACCTTAGAAGTTACCTATGTCAAAGTCGCTTATTCAGGAAGATGGTTTCTGACATACTTTTGATCTTAAGGATCAAATTAAAGTTTTAATGATTCTTTTGAAGGACTAATGGTACATATGATTGCGCAAAGGTAATTTGGAGATATGTGTATCATTGGTTTGAAGAAATCTGAAGATATGTGCAGGTAATGAAGTGAATCTTTGAAGCAGACTATTGAAGGATGAAGATTTTCACTCAGAGAAGTGATAGTTGAAAGTTTTGGTAAATGAAGATAACATTTGTGTAAAGTTTGGTCCATAACTGATATAGAGGAGATCTTAAATCAGTATAGATCAAATTTTTGGAGATTTAGAGGTCTCCAACAGTGGTATCAGAGCTGAAGGTGCAATACAAGTGAAGTAAAGAGCATTGGAAATCCCGACTGTTGCAGACATTGAAGTCTTTTCAAATTGAAGGAGCACAAGATCAAAGTTTGAAAGAAAACCTGAAGGAGAACCAAGCACGAGTTCAAAGGATCAAGAGGGATTAAAGCTTTATAAAAAAGAACACTATATCATCATAAATCTTAGTAATTGCAGACATAGAAGATTAAAGATTGGAGAAAGCTTGCAAATTGGTGAGCTAGATAGGGAGAACTATCCACCTTGGTCCATGAGGATGGAGGCACACCTCATGAGCAAAGATTTGGTGGCATTCATTACAGGAGAAGAAGAAAAGCCTGAGTTTGAAGATCCTAGTGTTCCAACTAGGGAGGAACTTGCAAGTTTGAAGAATTGGATGAGAAAGGATGCTCAAGCTAGGAGCATCATTTACATGGCTGTAAATGATTATCTTCTACCTCACATCAGAGGATTAGAAAGTGCAACAGATGTGTGGAATGCTTTGGAAAAACATTTCCAAAACACAACCAAGTCAAGGAAGTCCTCATTATGTGTAGAATTCACAACTTTCAAGAAGAAGAGTTCACAATCAATTTCTGATTATGTGGCAAGGATGAAGGATATTGCAGATAGCTTGGGAGCAGTAGATGAAGACATTGAAGAGGATAAGTTGGTAAGGCAAATACTTACAGGTTTGAGAGGAGATGAGAAGTGGAAGCCTTTCATATTGTCCATAGAATTGTCACTAGATCACTTTACTCCTGATCTTAATCTATTGCTAGGACACATGCTAACTTTTGAGCAGGACATTAAGGGAGACAATGATAGGAGTGCAAGTCAAGCTATGTAATCCAAGGACAAGAAAAAGAATGGCAAAGGGAAGCAGTCAACTGATGATGAAGGAACTTCAAGTCAAGCTAACTTTACAAAAGGAAAGATGAACTACAGAGGTAAAGGAAGAGGAGTTAAGTACAAAGAAAATACTAAACCTTGTTGGATTTGTGGCAGAAGTAATCATTTGGCAAATGATTGTTGGTATAACAATCAAAATGGTGGAAGTAATAACCAGAGCTTCAATCAAAGAGGTAGAGGATGCAGAAACCAAAGAGGCAACTTCAGAGGAAGAGGTGGTAGGACATCATATGCTAGAGGAGGTGGAAGAAGTTTTCAATCTCAGTCCTACAACAATAATTATTATAATTATGCATCAGATCAAAAGGATGATATGACTCTCATCTTGAATGCAACTCATGAAGCAGTAGGAGAAGATCAAAGGGTGTTTTATATTGACTCACGATGTTGCAATCATCTGAGTGGCAATATATCATTGATGATTGATATGGAAGCAAAGGTGAATGAACATACAGTTCAAATAGTTGACAACACCAAGCATAAAGTGGAGAGCATTGGATCAGTGAAGACAAAGAGTGGAAGTACACTCTTGAGCAAGGTACTTTATGTTCCTACTATTCCTAAAAACTTGATAAGTGTAGGGCAAATTGTGGAGAAGGGATATGAAGTCAGATTCACAAATGATGGTGTTTATGTGCAATATCCAAATCAGGGATATAGAAATATTATTGCAGGCAAAAAGGAAGGAAGCTTGTTTACTCTCAAAGTCCAAGGTAATGTGGGACATGCTTTATTTACTTATGGAAGTCAAAAGATGTCTGAGCTAGACCTATGGCATAAAAGGCTAGGTCATTTTAATGAGAGAGCCATAAAGGAAATGTCAAAGAATGATGTGGTGCTTGGTATGCTAAATGTTGAAGGTCAACATATGTTGTATAAGTGTGAAGCTTGTCAATTAGGTAAAGCACACAAAAGTTCATACAATAAATCAGGGTACAAGTATTCAAACATGCTTGAGTTAGTTCATACAGAGGTGTGGGGTCCTTCAAGGGACTATAGCATAAATGGATCCAGATATTATGTGTTGTTTATTGATGATGCAACTAGATGGATTACTTTATATGTAATCAAGGACAAATCAGAAGTGTTCAAGACATTCAAGCATTATCATGCTTGTGCAGAAAGGATTATAGGACAAAAGCTCAAGCGGTTGAGATCAGATGGAGGGGGAGAGTATTTCTCTAAAGAGTTTGTTGATTATTTGTGGAATGCAGGTATAAAAAGAGAAGTAACTTGCAGGTACTCTCCTCAACAAAATGGAGTTGCAAAAAGAAGAAATAGAACTCTTGTAGAGTTTGCAAGAGCAATGATGAAGGAAAAGAATTGTCCAAACTACCTATGGGCAGAAGCTATCAACACTGCAACATACCTTGTGAATAGGTTACCTTGTAAAGCTTTGGATGGAAGAACTCCTTATGAAGCATGGTGGGGTAAGAAACCTACTCTTGATCATTGTAAGGTATTTGGATATTTAGCATATGCTTATGTTCCTTCACAACTGAGACATAAGCTAGAACCCAAAGCAGAGAGGTATGCGTTTATTGGGTATGATGATAGACAGATGGGTTAGAGATTGTGGATTCCATCCACAAAGGAATTTCTTGTTATCAAAGATGTTACATTTGATGAGCAAAGCACATGGTATATAGGGTCAACAAATGATTATGCAGATGTTAAAGAAATACAAAAGAAAGGGAAGACAAAAGTAAGTGTGTAGACGAAGATATTGATGATGTTGATTATAAAAGTAAATTGCAGGATAATGTTGAAGATGGGCCAAGATTTGATCGAGAATCAAATGTGGCTGAGACTTCAAGAAGTGTAGAGGTCAGAAGATCCTTGCGAGAAAGGAAAGAGCCTATCAGGTATAGCTATGATACATCTTTCCTAACAACAAAAGATTATGCTTACATTGTGAAGACAGAAGAGGATCCAGTCACATATGAAGAAGCTAAAGGTAAAAAAAAATTGGAGAAGGCAATGCAAGAAGAGTATGATGCTCTACTTGAAAATGAAACATGGGAATTGGTGCCAAGACCAATAAATCAGAAGGCCATTGGATGTAAGTGGGTGTATAAAACAAAAAGGTTTGCAGATGCTAAAGTGTCTAGATACAAAGCTAGACTTGTGGTCAAAGGTTATGCCCAAACTTACGGGGTAGATTATGATGAAACCTTTAGTCCTGTTGCTAAGATGTCTACAATTAGATCATTGATTGCTATTGCTGCTTGTAAAGGATGGAAGTTATCACAATTAGATGTGAAGAATGCATTCTTGAATGGTTACATTGTAGATGAAGTGTACATGGAGCAACCAGAAGGCTTCGTGGATTCAACTGGATCAGATTATGTTTGTAAGCTCAAGAGAGCTTTGTATGGGTTGAAGCAAGCTCCAAGAGCATGGAATTACAGGCTTTTTAAGTTCTTGAATGAATGTGGATTTCAAAGCCTCAAAGGCAAATAGTAGCTTGCTAGTGAAGGCAAGTGAAAATGGATACATATACATGTGTATTTATGTTGATGATATTATTGTCACAGGTACAAATGCTCAAGGAATCAATGAGCTTAAGAAACAAATAGAGAAGGAGTTTAAGATAAGTGATTTGGGAAACTTATCTTATTTCTTAGGAATGCAGATTGTGTATACTCAACATGGAGTATATGTTACACAAGAGAGATACTTGAAGAATCTTTTGGTCAAGTTCAACATGGAGGATTGCAAGCCTTCAACCACACCATTGGAGGTAAATCAAAAATTGAGCAAGTATGGAGGTGAAGAATTTAATGACATGAAGAAATATCAGAGTTTGGTAGGTAGTTTAATCTATGCTACCTTGACAAGGCCAGATCTATCATATGCAGTAGGTGTGTTATCACAATTTATGCATTGTCCAAAGAAGACTCATTGGATTGCAGCTCAAAGGGTACTCAGATATATCAAAGGAACCCTAAGTAAAGGTTTGTATTATGGATTTACTTCTGATACAAGAATCAAAGTGTTTGGTGATGCACATTGGGCAGGTGATTCAGATGATAGAAGGTCTACTCATGGGTATGTCTATTATATTGGAGATAAGTTATTTTCTTGGTGCTCAAAGAAGCAACAAACAGTTGCTTTGTCATCCATAGAAGCTGAGTATAAAGGAATGGTAGAGGCTGCAGAAGAAGTGATATGGTTAAAGATCTTGTTGAAGAGTTTTGGAACTGATCAGAGTACTCCAATTATTTTTGGAGACAATATGAGTTCATTGTATTTGGCAGCTAACCCTGTTTTACATGCCAGGACTAAGCATATAGAGATTCAATATCATTTCTTGAGGGAAAAGGTACTTGATAAAGAGATTGAAGTGTTTTATACTCCAACAAAAGAACAAGTTGCAGATATGTTAACAAAAAGCTTGGATGGACCTAAGCTACAAAGATTCAAAGAAATGGGAGGAGTAAAGAAGAATGGAATAATCACAATTAGTCATTGAGGGGGAGCTGTTGGAACAAAACAATCCCAAATTGATGATTACAAAGAGCTTGAAGCAAGTCTATGATTAGATTGAAGTGAAAGAAGTCATTTGAGAAAATGAAGAGATCTCAGAAGTGAGGCTTGTATACATATGTACATTACAGTTGGAAATTCTTGCAATTTGAGTATAGATAATCTTTAGGATGATAAGGAGTAATGTAATAGACACGGGATAAGTCTAGAACCATATGCTTGTGCTACATGATAGGATACCACTGAACAGACACGATACGATACCTCCTGCTGGACGATACAATATTGCAAGATGCATGATACTTAATTGGCCATACGATACCAATCATGCATGCAATACGATACCGCTCAGTCAAGGATACGATAGCAGGTGGTCTAGGATATGATACCTGGTGGACCACGATATGATACCATCGGTTGACCGCGATACCAGCACTTGACGATATGATATCTTGATGGTATCATGGTACCTCAAGGAGGCGATACGATACTTGACAAGTATAGCGATACATGCGCGTTCTCGTATCACGATACCAAAACTCAACGAGACATGATACTTGGAGTTTTTACAGCCAAATTCAAAGATTTTTGCAAATATGTGTACCTTAAGTTCTCCTTGTCACTCCTATGTGCCTATAGATGCAAGGTCGCTCTCAAAATCAAGGATACATCACTCACAATACCAGACATAGGTCTTGCCACTCCGCGATACTATCGCTCACATTTTGGTGTTTTCAGGGCATGAAACTCAGTTTTTCGTCCACACTTTAGCTCTAAGCTCTCACTGAACTCTTTGCATAGCCAAGAATCAAGAAAACGAGGCAGAAATAGGGAATGTACTGTCAAAAAGCGAAAAATCAGAGAAGGTGAAGATGGGAGGAGATGGGGTTGATGATGATTATAAAGGTGAATAAAAACTCAGAAACTCAACTAAAAATGGTGATTTTTTTACCTTCCAACATCGCGACTCTACGTCTTACCGTCACACACTCATCCTCAAAGCCATATCCCTGGCAACGGTGCCAAATTTGGTGTCACTCTAGCACAATGGCAAGTACCAATGTGAGGAGATTCACCTCATATATGTCAATCATTGGAGACATGAGGACTGGTATGAAGACCATGAGCAAGTGATGGCACAAGTGCATGAGTGAAAGCACAGAAGCATGCCCACACATACACACACACGTGCACAAGGTATGAGCAAAGAGTGGAACAATGGAAGGAATTTCTAGTGCTCCCGAGGTGCTTTCCAACAAACCCTAAATCACAACAAACCGATTTCGTATGAGAAAGTTATGCCAGTTCAGAGTTTTGAGGGTTAAAACAGGCAAAGAGGATCCCTCTAGGAGTACCTCAGAACAGGCGATACGATATCTCTTTTTCCACGATCCACGATACCACTACAGGGGATACCAGCTCAGGCGATACAATACTTCTATCAAGATGATACGATACTGAAGTGGTCATGCTACCATACCTCTAATTGGCACGATACCATACCAACCTCACGATACGATATCAGGATAGCTAACGATATGATGCTTGATTGGCTCACGATACGATACAAGTAGTTAGGATGATACGATACTAGTGAATCCTCAAGACAATACGATACCTTACAGGTGATATGATACCACTTCTCCTCACGATACCATACTACTTCGACCGTGATACGATACTGCTTGTGATATTCGATAGGATACCATTGAACAAACACGATACGATACCTCCTGCTTGACGATACCACAAGATGCATGATTCTAAACTAGCCATACGATACCAATCATGCACGTGATATGATACCCCTCGGTCAATGATACAATACCAAGTGGTGCGCGATACAATACCAGGTGGACCACGATAGAATACCACTAGGTGACGGCGATCACAATCCCAACACTTGAGGATACGATACCTTCATGGTATCGTGATACGTCAAGGAGGCGATACGATACCTGACAAGTATAGTGATACAGGGGAGTTCTGGTATCGTGATACCAAAACTCAACAAGACACAATACTCTGAGTTTTTGACACCCAAATTCAAAGATTTTTGCAAATATATGTACCGTAGATTCTCCTTGTCACTCCTATGTGCCTATAGATGCAAGGTCACTGTCCAAAACTAGGATATTGTACTCATGATACCAGACATAGGTCTTGTCACTCTGCGATACTGTCCCTCATATTTTGGTGTTTTCAGCACGCGAAACTTAGTTTCTCCTCCATGCTTTAGCTTAAGCTCTCATTGAAATCCTCGCATATCCAAGAATGAAGAAAAAGAGGAAAAAATAGGGAATGAACAGTCAAAAAGCAAAAAAAATAAGAGAAGGTGAAGATGGGAGGAGACGAGGGTGATGATCATCGATGAAGGTGAATAAAAACTAAGAAACTAAACTGAAAATTGTGATCTTTTTACCTTCCAATGTCGCCACTCTACGACTTACCAGAACATGCTCGTCCTCCAAGCTCTCTCCTCGACAATGGTGCCAAATTTGGTGTCACTCTAGCACAATGGCAAGTACCAACGTGAAGAGATTCAGCTCATATATGTCAATCCGTGGAGATTTGAGGATTGGTATGAAGACCGTGAGCAACTGATGGCATAAGTGCGTGAGTGAGAGCACACAAGCATGCACACACATACACACATGCACACACAAGGTATGAGCAAAGAGTGGAATAATGGAAGGACAACAAACCCAAAATCACAACAAAGGGATTTCCTATGAGAAAGTTATGCCAGTTCAGGGTTCTGAGGATTAAAACACGAAAACAGGATCCCTCTAGGAGTACCTCAAAACAGGCAATATGATACCTGGTTTTCCACGAAACACAATACCACTATAGAAGATACCAACTGAGGTGATACAATACTAGTATCAAGATGATACGATACTGAAGTGGTCATGATACGATACCTCTGATTGGCATGATACGATAGGAAGATAGCTAGCGATATGATACTTGATCGGCTCACGATACGATACTAGTGAAATCTCGAGACGATACGATACCTTGATCGACATGATAGGATACCTTTTATGCGATACGATACCACTTGTCCACCCGATACGATATTACTCTGACCGTGATACGATACTGCTTGTGTTATGCGATACGATACCACTAAATAGACACGATACAATATCTCCTGGTGGACAATATGATATCACAAGATGCACGATACTAAATTGGTCATACGATTCCAATCATGCATGCGATAGGATACCGCTCAGTCAACGGTACAATACAGGTGGTTCGCGATACGATACAAGGTGGACCATGATAGGATACCACCGCGTCACCACGATCACGTTACTAGCACTTGGTGATAGGATACCTTCATGGTATTGCGATATAACAAGGAGGCGATACAATACTCGATAAGTATAGCGATACACGGGAGTTCTAGTATCGTGATACCAAAAATCAACCAGCCATGATACTTGGAGTTTTTAATACCCAAATTCAAAGATTTTTGCAAATATATGTACCTTATGTTCTCCTTGTCACTCCTATGTGCCTGTAGATGATAGGTCACTCTCCAAATCCAGGATACTCCACTCCTGATACCAGACACAGGTCTTGTCACTCCATGACACTATCGCTCAAATTTTGGTGTTTTTAGGGCATGAAACTCAATTTTTCCTCCACACTTTAGCTCCAAGCTCTCACTGAACTCCTCGCATAGCCAAGAATGAAGAAAAAGAGGCGAAAATAGGGAATGTACAGTCGAAAAGCAGAAAAAAACGAAGAAGGTGAAGATGGGAGGAGATGGAACTCATGATGAAGATGACCGTGAATAAAAACTCACAAATTGAACTAAAAATGGTGACTTTTTTACATTCCAATGTCATTTCTCTACATCTTACCATCACAAACTCGTCCTCCAAGCTCTCTCCCTGGCAACGGTGCCAAATTTGGTGTCACTCTAGCACAATGGCAAGTACCAATGTGAAGAGATTCACCTCATATATGTCAATCCATGGAGATGTGAAGACTAGTATGAAGACTGTGAGCAAGTGATGGTACAAGTGCGTGAGTGAAAGCACACAAGCATGCACACACATACACACACACGCCCACAAGGTATGAGCAAAGAGTGGAACATTGGAAGGACTTTGTAGTACTCCCCATGATCTTTCCAACAAACCCAAAATCACAACAAACTGATTTTGTATGAGAAAGTTATGCTAGTTCAGGGTTCTAAGGGTTAAAAGAGGGAAATAGGATCCCCCTAGGAGTACCTCAGAATAGCCGATATGATGCCTCTTTTTCTATGATACACGATACCACTATAGACGATACCTGCTCAGGTGATACAATACTGTTATCAAGACAATACGATACTGAAGTGGTCACGATACGATACCTCTGATTGGCATGATATGATACAAACTTCATGATACAATACCAGGATAGCTAACAATACGATACTTGATTGGCTCACGATACGATACAGTAGTTAGGATGATACGATACCACTGAATTCTTGGCAAGATACGATACCATCCAGGTGATACGTTTCCACTTCTCCTCGTGATATGATACTACTCCGATTGCGATATGATACTGCTTGTGCTACATGATAGGATACCACTAAACAAACACGATATGATACCTCTTCCTGGATGATACAATACCACAATATGCATGATACTAAATTGGCCATACTATACCAATCATGCACGTGATACAATACTGCTCGGTCAACGATACGATACAAGGTGGTCCGTGATAGGATACCAGGTGGACCATGATACGATACCACTGGTTGACCGTGATCCCGATACTAGCACTTGACGATACGATACCTTCATGATATCGCGATACCTCAAGGAGGTGATACAATACTCGACAAGTATAGCTCTGGTATCAAGATACCAAAACTAAACCAAACATGATACTTGGAGTTTTTGACACCCAAATTCAAAGATTTTTGCAAATATGTGTACCTTAGGTTCTCCTTCTCTTTCCTATGTGCCTATAGATGCAAAGTCACTCTCCAAATCGATGATACTGCACTTGCAATAACACACAGGTCTTGTCATTCTGCGATACTATCGCTCAAATTTTGGTGCTTTCAGGGCATGAAACTCAGTTTTTCCTCCATGCTTTAGCACTAAGCTCTCACTGAACTCCTCGCATAGCCAAGAATGAAGAAAAACATGCGAACTAGGGAATGTATAGTCAAAAAGCAAAAAAATCAGAGAAGGTGAAGATGGGAGAAGATGGGGATGATGATGGTGATGAAGGTGAATAAAAACTCAGAAACTAAACTCAAAATGGTGATTTTCTTACCTTCCAACATCGCTACTCTACGACTTACCATCACATGCTTGTCCTCCAAGCTCTCTCCTTGGCAACGGTGCCAAATTTGGTGTCACTCTAGCACAATGGCAAGTACCAACGTGAGGAGCTTCACCTTATATATGTCAATCTATGGAGATGTGAGGACTGGTATGAAGACCGTGAGCAAGTGATGGCACAACTATGTGAGTGAAAGCACACAAGCATGCACACACATACACACACATGTGCACAAGGTATGAGCAAAGAGTGGAACAATGGAAGGACTTTGTAGTGCTCCCATGAGCTTTTCAACAAACCCAAAATCACAACAAAATGATTTCTTATGAGAAAGTTATGCCAGTTTAAGGTTATGAGGGTTAAAGTAGGGAAACAGGATCCCTCTGAGAGTAGCTCAAAATAGGCGAGATGATACCTCTTTTTTCATGATACAAAATACCACTACAGACAACACGAGCTCAAGTGATACAATACTGCTATCAAGATGATACGATATTGAAGTGATCACGATATGATACCTCTGATTGGCACGATACGATACCAACCTAATGATACGATACCAGGATAGCTAAAGATACGATACTTGATTGGCTCATGATACGATACTTGATTGGCTCATGATACGATACGAGTAGGATACGATACCAGTGAATTCTCGGGATGATATGATACCTTGACCTACACAATACGATACCTTCCAGGCGATACAATACCACTGAATTCTTGGGACGATACGTTACCTTGACCTACACAATACAATACCCTCTAGGCGATACGATACCACTTGTCCTTCCGATACGAAACTACTCTGACGTGATATGATACTACTCCGACCATGATACGATACTACTTCTGCTACGTGATACGATACCATTGAACACACACGATATGATACCTCCTATTGGATGATACCATACTGCAAGATGCACAAAACTTAATTGGCCATATGATATCAATCATGCACACGATACGATACCGCTCGATCAACGATACTATACTAGGTGGTCGATGATACGATACTAGGTGGACCACGATACGATACCACCGGTTGACCGCGATTGCGATACCAACACTTGACGATAGGATACCTTGATGGTATCGTGATACCTCAAGGAGGCGATACAATACTCGACAAGTATAGTGATACATGGGTGTTCTCGTATCATGGTACCAAAACTCAACCAGATATGATACTTGGAGTTTTTTAAACCCAAATTCAAAGATTTTTGCAAATATGTGTACCTTAGGTTCTCCTTGTCACTCCTATGTGCCTATAGATGCAAGGTCACTCTCCAAATCCAAGATACTGCACTCGCGATACAATACGAAGCTCTTGTCACTCCACGATACTATCGCTCAAATTTTGGTGTTTTTCAATACGTGAAACTTAGTTTATCCTCCACGCTTTAGCTCTAAGCTCTCACTCAACTCCTTGCATAGCCAAGAATGAAGAAAAAGAGGCAAAAAAGTTAGAGCAATTGAAGACGGGAGGAGATGGGGGTGATGATGATGATGAACATGAATAAAAACTCAAAAACTGAACTAAAAAAGGTGATTCTTTTACCTTCCAACATTGCTACTCTATGTCTTACCATCACATGCTCGTCCTCTAGGCTCTCTCCTGGCAACGGCACCAAATTTTGGTGTCACTCTAGCACAATGGCAAGTACCAACATGAGGAGACTCACCTCATATATGTCAATCCGTGGAGACATAAGGATTGGTATGAAGACTGTGAGCAAGTGATGGCACAAGTGCGTTTGAAAGCACACAAGCATGCACACACATACACACACGTGCACAAGGTATGAGCAAAGAGTGGAACAATGGAAGGACTTTGTAGTACTCCCAAGCTTTCCAACAAACTCAAAATCACAACAAACGGATTTCGTATGAGAAAGTTATGCTAGTTCAGAGTTCTTAGGGTGAAAAACAGGGAAACATGATCCCTCTAGGAGCACCTCAGAATAGGTGATATGATACCTTTTTTTCCACGATACACGATACCACTATAGATAATACCAGCTCAAGTGATACAATACTGCTATCAAGACGATATGATACTGAAGTGGTCATGATACGATACCTTTGATTGGCATGATACGATACCAGGATAGCTAACGATACGATACTTGATTGGCTCACGATACGAGTAGTTAGGATGATACGATACCAGTGAAATCTGGGGACAATATGCAATACCTTGACCGATGTGATACGATACCTCTAGGCAATATGATACCACTTGTCCTCGTGATACGATACTACTCTGATCGCGATATGATATTCCTTGTGCTACGCGATACGATACCACTAAACATACATGATACAATACCTCCTGCTGGACAATATGATACCGCAAGATGCATGATACCAAATTGGCCATATGATACCAATCATGCACGGGATACGATACCGCTCGCTCAACGATATGATATCAGGTGGTCCACGATACGATACCATGTGCACCACAATATGATACCACCGGGTGACCGCGATCACGATACCAGCACTTGACGATATGATACCTTGATGGTATCGTGATACCTCAAGGAGGCGATACGATACTCGACAAGTATAGCGATACATAGTAGTTGTTGTATCGCGATACCAAAACTCAACCAGACATGATAATTGGAGTTTTTGATACCCAAATTCAAAGATTTCTGCAAATATGTGTACCTTAGGTTCTCCTTGTCACTCCTATGTGCCTGTAGATGCAAGGTCACTCTCCAAATCCAAGATACTACATTTGTAATACCAGATGCAGGTCTTGTCACTCCGTGATACTGTCGCTCAGATTTTGGTATTTTCAGGGCGTGAAACTTAGTTTTTCCTCCAGGCTTTAGCTCTAAGCTATCACTGAACTCTTCGCATAGCCAAGAATGAAGAAAAAGAGGCAAAAATAGGGAATGTACACTCAAAAAGTGAAAAAATCAGAGAAGGTTCAGATGGAAGGGGATGGGAGTGATGATGATGATGAAGGTGAATAAAAACTGAGAAACTAAACTGAAAATGGTGATTGTTTTACCTTCCAACATTGCTACTCGACAACTTACCATCACACGCTCATCCTCCAAGCTCTCTCCCCAGCAATCGCACCAAATTTGGTGTCACGCTAGCACAATGGCAAGTACCAACATGAGAAGATGCACCTCATATATGTCAATCCATGGAGGCGTGAGGACTATTATGAAGACCGTGAGCAAGTGATGGCACAAGTGCGTGAGTGAAGGCACACAAGCATGCACACAATTACACACATGTTGTTGAAGCTTAAGGTCAAGGACAAAGAATGGAAGTGCATCAAGGAAGTGGACACACAAGAAGAAGGAGCAAGTAGGGAGCTCCAAGAAGCACCTGTCAAATTTTCAGATGAAATCCCTACAAAAATAGTGATTTTTATCACTAAAAACCATTGTAAATACCATTTTTCATTTTTGTAACTCCATTTTGTTCAAGCCGAGGAGTCCTCGAGCTTGAGGAGTATTAGATCTACCATCCTACCAATTTCCATGATTTTTAGACTCCGTTTGAGCCCCCAAATAAGCCCTGGAACCTATTTTTTAACTAGGCCGGACACTAGGTCTGGACAGGGCCAAAACCACTCAAAAACTATAAAAAGGGCTGGAGAGCTCATTTTTGAGGTTAGCTTGTTGTAGATTTCAGTTTTGTAAGAGAGCTCTTTGGTAATCGAAGCTTTCCATCGTTTCACTCTTTGCTCTTACCTTGTGCGTGTGTGTGTGTATGTGTGTGCATGCTTGTGTGCTTTCACTCACGCACTTGTGCCATCACTTGCTTGCGGTCTTCATACCGGTCCTCACATCTCCACAGATTGACATTTATGAGGTGTAGCTCCTCACGTTGGTACTCACCATTGTGCTAGAGTGACACCAAATTTTGGCGCCGTTGCCGGGGAGAGAGCTTGGAGGACGAGCGTGTGACGGTAAGACGTAGAGTAGCGACGTTGGAAGGTAAAAAAATCATCATTTTCAGTTCAGTTTTTGAATTTTCCATCTTCACCATCATCACCATCTCCACCCACCTTCATCTTCTCAGTTTTTTCCATTTTTTAGAGTACATTCACCTTGCTTTTTGCTTGTGGTTGTGAACAAGAGGCTTAGAGGGGGGTGCAGAACTGAATCGCTGAAGAAAAACTCGTGAAACACTCTCCAAACACCAAGAATTTGAGCGGCCATTTTCGGAAGTGCTAAAACCTGCGTCAAGTATCGTTTTTGAGAAACAAAGCTTTTGGGAGCTACGCGGAGCAAAATAGGGTGCTAGGAGAGTTGGAAGAGAGTATCAAAGGTAAGCAAACCCACTTCATACTCATGAACTCTCAGGAAATCCAAGTTTTTTCAGAAAAAAAGTCGACTTGCGTCAAGTATCGTTTGGGATTTATAGAGGTTAAATGTTGAGTTTTGCTTGATACAGAGAGTGAGGATAAGGGAGAAGAGCTAGGAAATCAAGGGGGCAAAATCAAAAATTCAAAAACAATTGTTATAATTTGTCTAAGGGTCAAGTATCGTTTTACTCCCGCGGTCGAGTATCGCGATACTTCACAAGTATCGTTTTGCTCCTGAGGTTGAGTATCGTGATATTTCCCATCGATCGTGTATCGTTTTGACCAAAGATCGTTGAGTCCAGAGGTCGTTTTGCCAAAGATCGTTTGGGGAAGTATCATGTATCGTTTTCTCCCGAAGATCAAGTATCGTCTGCGATCAAATATCGTGTATCGTCTGGATTCAGGTATCGTGTATCGTGTCGGTCAAGTATCGTTTCGGTCCAAGTATCGTGTATCGCGTCTCAGAGATCGCGATACTTGCCAGCGATCGAGTATCGTTTTGAGCCAAGTATCGAGTATCGTTGGTGCCAAAGATCGTTTGGTTCATAGATCGTGTATCGTTTGCATGAGAGATCGGTATCGTTTCGGTCGAAGATCGGGTATCGCCTAAGTCAGAGATCGTGTATCGTTTTCTTCCAAATATCGAGTATCGTCTTGAGCCAAGTATCGTTCTGCCCGAGTATCGTGGACTTCAAGTATCGCGATATTTCTCAACTATCGTGTATCGTGGAGTTGCTCACGATACTTGTTGAAGATCGTGTACCGCCTACTTCAAGTATCGCGATACATACCAAGTATCATGTATCGAGTTCCTCAAGTATCAAGTATCGCGTCCTACAAATGTCATGTATCGACTGATTTGAAGCATTTTCTGAGAGACCCTGTTTCCCTGTTTTAGCCCCAAAACCCTGAACTGGCATAACTTTCTCATACGGAATCCGTTTGCTGTGATTTTGGTTTTGTTTGACCCTCAGGAAAATTGGAAGACCAAGGTGTTCCAAAGGATTTTGAGCAATATAAGAGAACTTTGAGACCAGAAGTCAAGGCTTATGAACCTGAGATCTGGCAGACACTTAGGCAAGGATAGACAAAGCATTAGGTCATCTGAGGCTAGTGTCAACCATACATCCAAGTCTTGGGCTCAACAGCTTAGTGGTTATCCTTACACACGAAGTTCAGAAACCAGTGACTCGGAAATGTCTTTTAGCATGGAAAGACCCACACGTAGCTCAGGCATTGCCTGTTTACAGACACCAGAAGGTCCCTATAAGACCCAATTGGAGTATATCCGGACCAACCAGTTAGGTGCTCCCATCTATGAGGATGGTCTAAGACGATCAGTGGTTCAACTCAAGAATCCTGACCAACCCTTTGGACTTGAACACCCAGTGGTCAAGTCTGAAGAGGGTGCTTACATTGATAAGGAAGGAACCATGTATGTGGTTACCAACTTACCAGATAGGACAGATGAGTTTGGAAATATCATTACTGAGAATGAGATAGGAGACCTAGAGCAAGGAGACCTAGGAGGAGAACCCAAGACCCCTAGAGGCAAGTCAGTCTTAACCAGAGTGCTCACTCCAGAATGGATTCCTCAAGATAATAAAAGCATAGAACTATTCATGAATAGAGAAACGGAGGAAGCCTTTTGGAGATTTAGGCCAGATCAACCCAACCCAGTAGTCACCATCTATGAATTCAAGGACCCAGAGACACCAGGGAAAGCTGTCTATCTAGATCACACATCTCAAAAATTATTCTTGGTATCAGATCATGACAGACATGCTTACACTTGGCAAGGTGAATCAATTTTCCCTCCACCAAGATCTAATGTTTCCCAGGGCCTCCAAGGAGCCAGATCATCCAAGGCTCATGAAACCCAGAGAGAAAGAACTAGAGAGAGACCGGAGGTAAGCTTTGCAGACACTATAGGCAGAGACAGATCAGGATATGGAACGGAAAGACTTGAAAGGGAGAGACATAGAGTGTATAGGCATCAAAGAGACGATCATGATTTCCCATTGCCTAGACCACGAGAGCACTCAAGAACCCTTAGACCCTCTCAAGTGGTTAAGACAATGAAGAACTACTTTGATGGATTTGGAGATCCTTATGATCATGTGGCGGAGTTCAAACAAGTGCTAAGAGCTGAACAGGTTGAGGACTTATTCACTCAGTTCGAGGCATTTGGTTTGACTCTTAAGGGTACTGCTTTAGCTTGGTTTCAACCTCTAAACAGTCGCAACTATAGAGAGATAGGTCAGCTGCTAGAAGAATTCATTGTGGAATTTTCCAAGAGTGGTATCAGACATCACACATCATCCTTGATCCACAGCTTCAAGCAGACACTCCAAGAAACAGTGCGACTTGCAGGAAGAAGATTTAGGCAGTACTTGGAAAGATGCCCTGTACCAGAATTACCCACATCAGCCAAACAGGTGGCACTGTTTTTAGATGGCCTATTGAGCACAAAATTAAGGTCGTATGTATACCTGAAAGATCCTAGATCCATAGAAGAGTGTATACGGATGTGCATTGACATAGAAGACAACTTGGGTGAGGAATTAGGACTATCCAAACTCTATAAGGATTCTGATAGTTCTACAAGTCATACCTCTAGAGCCTCCACTGAGATAGATGAGATAGCTGAGCAAGTGGCCAAAAAGCTAGGAGTCCAAAATAGACAAATGCCAAGGGTCACCTCAGTGAAGCGATGTTATACGTGTGGAGGAGATCACATGGCTAATGTTTTTCCATTGATGACTCAACCCCAAGGAAACCCTAATGCTCTGTATTGCACCATTGAGAGAAAATATACAAATCATACGACCCAAGATTGCCCCTATAACAGGCAGGCTGTTAGACAAAATTATCAGCAACCTTACCAGCAGGGTAGGTATCAGAATCAGTACCAACAGCCATATTATAGGCCACAACAATATCAACCTCAATACCAGCAGCAATATCAGGCACCATATAGACCACAACCAGTCCTAGGAAACCAACCACCAGCTCCTGCCAATGTGATCCCAGTTAAATATACGATGGCGGAGGAGAACCATAATAGAGCATTGGTGCCACTAACCCCATTGGTCTCAGAAAATGATTCTCACGCTCATGGTTCAGACTACTTCCATGAAGATAGTCCACAGGCTTATTATATAGAGTCACCCGAGCAAAGTGAGATTTCTCAGTATCAATATGAGACACCACCTATGGAACAAAATTGGGAGCCAGAATACTCCAATGTCATGTATACGAATCCAAATCCTAGGCCCCAATTGAGACAAGTAAGACCACAAGCCCCTAGAGGACCATGCTTTAGATGTCAGGGCGATCATTTCATTCGTGAATGTCCCCACCAACCAGCTCTGGGACTAGGACAAAACATCACAATACAAGGCTTTTGTCCTGAGTGCGGCAAGGAACATCTTCCTAGAGAGTGTCCCAGGAATCCCTCTAGTGCACCCAAGGTCACACCCATCAACGTGGTAGGCTTAGTGGCAGATTCAAGTTCAAGTAGCAATAATGTGGCTCCTGTACAGGCAGTTACTAGGGCACACGCTACACAACAAGCAAAACCATCTGAGCAATCGGAGTCAAGTGAGGCAGGAGAGCCTAGTAAGAGGAAACCAAGAACATGGAAGGATACCAGAGAGAAGGCTAATCGCAAGTGGAACAAAAAGCTATCCGAGCTAGAAGAAAGCCTAAGGGATACCAAAACAAAAATAGAAGACATCGCGTCTCAAAGCCCCTCGCATGCCGAAGCTCCATCCACTCCACCTCATTCCACCCCAACACCCATTGTAAATAATCCACAACCAGGGTCTGTTCTTGCAGATCCAACCCCAGAAGGTTTGGACATGATGTTCAAGGCCTACCAGGCTCGTCTTCAAGAAGGGCCAACAGCTGCAAACCTAGACAAGAGTTACCCTAGAGCAGATTTAGAGATTGAACGGATGAAAATGTGCATGAAAATGGTAGAACAAGCTCAAGCTATACTTGAGACTAGTCAAAAGTTCAATCAGACAAACTCTGTCAAACCGGATTTGCATTTCCAAGGCTTACTAGAAAGATTAGAGCAGTTGGTAAATAAACCACAAATTTCTTTACCTCCACAGGCTCAACCAACTATTGAAAGAGGAAGCTCACCACCAATGGGAGCTTATGTTCCTAATTCCACGGATGCTGGAATACCTCCTTCAATTCAACAATACTCTCAAGAGTTCTTGCGGGAAATACAGGAAGAGAAATGGGCCAAGGAGAAGGGTAATTCCCCTCCTATTCCTGAGATTGATGATCTTCATGACCAATTTCCCCAAGACATTCTGTCTATCTATGGAGACCAAGCAGAGCAACAAGAAGATGAAAGATTAGATTTTGAATCTAATTCTTTACAAGAGTGGCCTCATTACACAGGCCCGTGGGAATCTGAATCTCTCCAGATCAGAGCTCCCACAATATTGGTAAGAAATGAAGACTCGGTGATTCCAAGAAACACTGACGTCGTGAAGAACACTAAAGTTCAGTGTCATCTCACGGTAGAGGAGCTGCTCAAAGCAAAACCCGAGCTATGGAATCATGTGAAGGATCAGGTTCCAGAACTTGAATCCAATATGCCAAAAGTAGGCTCTAAGCAAAAAGTTCCAGAGATACCTCTCGACAAGATAGGAGACATGAGTGAAGGTGAAGAAGGTAACACTTATCTTCCGATCACCTATCAAGGTTACACAACCAAAGCAATTGTAGATTCGGGTGCTGGTGTTGCAATTGCAACCACTTCCTTGTGGAAGCAATGGGGCAAACCCACATTAAGACCAACTAGAATGAAGCTTCAAATGGCAGATGGTCATTTTGAAAGACCTCTAGGATTGCTTGAAGGGATAACTCTAACCACTTGTGGTGTAGAGTTTGAACATACGTTTGCTATATGTGACTTTGAGAAAAATAATGTCTACGAGATGATCCTAGGAAGACCCTTCCTACGACAATTGCAAATAGTACAGGATTGGGGAACCAACTCCTTGTACTTACAACACTTAGGGGTCACCACCAAGGTCAATCTGAAGGATTACACCTTCAGAGATGTACCACCCCTACAATGGAATCCTATCCACAAAGTGAAAGAAGATTCTATCTCCGTGCATTCTGGAAGTTCACCTGATCCATCATGGCTGCATGAAGATACTCATTTGTGGATGTGCAAGGTCGCAGAGGAAGATGAAAAGCGTCTAAAAGCAAGAGAGGAAGGAATGTCCCCAGGAGATAGACCAATAAAAGACCCAGCCTATACACCAATGATATTTCCAGATGAGGAATTTGAGCCTCATGGTTGGGTAGAAATCTTAGCTACCATGGACATTGCAGTCAATGAAGAACAATGGACACCTCACTGTGATGAGGAGGGTTATGATATTTCAGTGTTCATGTGTCAGCCCCTGTTGGAAGAGTGTGATCCTAGTGAGTTCATAGAAGAAGAAGAGAATGACGATGATCTAGAATCCATTGTGATGGATACTTACTTTGACTCAGAGGAACACTATTTAGAAGACATAGGAGTGCTAACCCAAAAAGAAGAAGAACCCCTCACGAGTATCAAAACGATAAATTCAAAGGAAGGAAGTGAAGGAGGTAAAAAGAAAATGAAGAGAAAAGCAGTGAAACAAGAAGAGGAAGAATCAATGTTTGAAGTACCAGAAAATTTCAAGAAATATGAAGTGGAAGACCGAAGAATTTTGGTACGGATGCCTAAGAGAGAGGCCATTATAGGAGAAGCATATGACAATAAAGAAAAGACCAAAAAAATTGTAGTGACCATTGAAGGGAACGAAGAGCGATGTACGTACATAGGAGATGACCTAAGTGCAAAAGAAGAAGCAGAACTTGTAGCTCTATTAAGGGAATATAGGGATGTGTTCGCATGGCACTATAGAGACTTAAAAGGAGTAGATCCAAAGATTTGCTCTCATACGATTCCGATGACCGCTGATGCCAAGCCCACCAAACAAAAGCCCTACACATATAATGACAATTATGCAGCCAAAATAAAGGAGGAAATTGACAGGCTGATTGAAGCTGGATTCATCTATGAGATTGAGCACACTGAATGGGTGTCCCCCATTGTAGTGGTGCCCAAGAAGAATGGGAAATTGCGAGTGTGCATTAACCTTAAAAAAGTTAATGCCGCTACGATCAGAGATAGTTATCCACTTCCAATCACCGAACATCTATTGGAGCGTGTTGCAGGCAAGGAAGTTTATAGCTTCCTTGATGGATTTTCAGGTTACAACCAAGTAGCCATTGCCCCCGAAGATCAACACAAAACGGCCTTTGCCACAGAATGGGGAATTTTTGCATTTCGTGTGATGCCATTTGGGCTCACCAATGCACCTGCAACATTCCAAAGGCTCATGTGTCATGTCTTCAAAGAGTTCTTGCGGAAGAGCTTAGAAGTATATGTGGATGATTTATGTGCGCATTCCCAACAGAGAAGTTACCACATCCCTGAGCTCAGACAAATCTTCAACAAGTGTAGAGATTATCGAGTGTGTCTGAACCCAGAGAAGTGTGTGTTCATGGTACGACAAGGTAAAATCTTAGGTCACATTGTTTCTAAGAATGGAATTTCAACAGATGAAGACAAGGTAAGAGCGATAGCAGAGTTGCCAAGACCAAGAAATGTTAAAGAGGTACAGGCCTTTATGGGCCATTGTGGATATTACCGTAGGTTTATCCACATGTATGCCATCATAGCTAAACCTCTTTATGGGTTGTTAACAAATTTTGAGTGGAACGAGGAATGCGAGAATTCCTTCAACGAGCTGAAAAGACGTTTGTGCACAGCACCAATATTGAGTACTCCGGATTGGAGCAAACCCTTTCATGTCCATGTAGATGCCTCCAATCATGCAATAGGATGTGTGCTAGCACAACCAACAGGTGAAGGAAACTTAGATTTGCCGATAGCATATGCTAGTAGGCAATTAAATGCAGCTGAACGAAATTATACCACAACGAAGAGAGAAGGCTTAGGTATGGTATATGCCGTGAAGAAGTTTAGGCACTATCTATTGGCCAACAAGTTCAAGTTTTTCACTGATCATCAAGCTTTACTATATTTGGTCAATAAACCTTGCAATACAGGCCGCTTAGTAAGATGGTTCTTCTTACTAATGGAATACGACTTTGAAGTTGTTGTCAGGAAAGGTAGAACCCATCTTAGGGCAGACCATCTTTCTCGTATCACTTCAGGAGAGCCACCGCAAGGAGTGTCTGATGAATTGCCCGATGCTTATCTGTTCAATTTAGAAGTTGTTCCTAAATGGGCAAATAAGTTGGTGCCAGTCCTAACCTTTGGACCTGCAAATAAAAATGTGAAAACAAGCAAAGAAGAAATTGTAAAATCACAAAAGTATCAAATATTGGCCGGAAGTATGTACAAGCAAGATACCGAGGGTGTATTAGCTTGTTGTGTTGAGGATGACGAACATACTAGTTGGATGCAACAAGCCCATGAGGGACTGCTAGGAAATCACTACTCTAAACAACGAACATTGCAGAATCTAAAACGTTTAGGAGTGTATTGGCCTAGCATGGACAAAGAAATACAGGAGTGGATCCAGAATTGTCCAGTGTGCCAGAAGAGACCCCCAGTGGAGCATGCCACTCTTTATCACGTGTCATTAATCCCAGATTGGAGTGCTCCATTGGTTGAGTTCATGAGATCGAGAACATTACCCAATCAGGCTAGTCTTGCAAGAAAACGGAGCATGGAGCAAGAGGCTCAAGACTATGCCTTAGTAGGAGACAACTTATATCGAAGAGGCAAGGATGGTTACCTAAGACTGTGCGTTCATGAATCAGACTATTTGAAAGTCTTAGAAACTGCACACAGCGGTGCTGCAGGTGGACACTTTGGGCCTGACAGAGTAATTAAGACCATTTTATTCTCAGGACTTTGGTGGCCCACTCTTCATATGGATGCACATACTTATGTGAAGAAATGTGACACATGCCAACGTGCCCAATATCCGATAAGAAAAGACGAGATGCCTTTAAGGCCAATGATGGGAGGACGCGCATTCTCGAAGTGGGGCATAGACTTTGTTGGTCCTATTAACCCCCCAGCTAGAAACTCCCATGCAGAATACATCATTGTAGCCACAGATTACCTTACAAAGTGGGTGGAAGTAAAAGCCACGACAAAGAATGATGCTCAAACGACGGCTAAGTTCTTATTCGAAAACGTGTTCACTAGATATGGGTTACCAATAGAGTTGGTTAGTGATAGAGGTACGCACTTCTTGAATGAGGTCATTGAACATCTCCTTCAAGAATTCATGGTGATACACAAGAAGTCTGCCCCTTATCACCCACAAGCTAACGGACAGGCCGAGAGCACGAACAAGATCCTATGTAACGTATTGACGAAACTTGTAACTAATAAACGCTCTGATTGGGACAAACAACTTCATCATGTTGTTTGGGCATACCGAGTTGCCTACAAAACGGTACTCAATGCTACCCCATTTCAGATGGTCTTTGGACAGAATGCTGTGCTACCATTGGACTTCTTAATCCCAGCCTTGAAAGTAGCACAAGAGCATGAGTGGAATGGACATGAGTTGTCTTCCAGGATCTTTGATCTAGAACACTTAGGTGAGACGAGGCTACGGGCAGCAGCAGGCATTTATGCTGCAAAGAAAAGGCAAAAGGCATACTTTGATGCCCATGTAAAGGATAAAGGATTGAAGGAAGGAGATCTAGTGCTGGTTTACACGCTAAAGCAACATGCCCGCAAATTGGAGAAACGAGGATATGGACCCATGATCATTAATAGGCTCTCTACTAGCGGTGCAGTTCAATTGGCCACTTTAGAAGGTGATATCCTACCAAACTATATTAGTGGATGCCGAGTCAAGTTATATCAAGAACCTCTTACAGAGGAAATGCTCATGAGACTCAACACTGCTAAGAAACGAAAAGAAGAAGAGTTAAGGGTTAGAGAAGAAGCACAAGCAGAAGCTAGAGAGCGCATCAGAAGAAATAAGTTACGGCGGCTAGGCCTAGATGTCAACACAAAAGCTCCAAAATATCACATGGACATGTGCCAAAAATCGGGCATAACTACTTCTCGAATAACTGATCGACGGCCCTTTGTGACTATAGAGGTAGGACAAGGAAAGAATGTAAGAACTGTGAGAGCATTGGTTGACTCAGGAGCAGCAACTAGTGCAGTTAGACTTTCATACTGCCAAGACCTGCATTTGGACATCAAGCCCATAGAAGCCTATCTCATAGGATTAGGAGGCGTGGAAACACCCTGTTTGGGCGAGGTGGAACTTCCCATCTACCTTCAAGATGTTCCAATCAAAATGCTAGTGTGTCATGATGAGGACCTCACAGAACCACTTGTCTTGGGTCAAGATTGGATTTACGACCATGCTGTCAACTTGAACCTAAGAAGTCAACTTCTTCAAGTGTGGGTATATAATCAATGCATTACATTAGAATTGGAGAATCACATGCCCACTGAAACTGACACCACACACTCTCTTTGTTCCTCTAAGGCTAATCTTCTTGAACAAGATGTTGTAGATGTCACAAGCTCTATGATCCAGACGGACGCAATCACGGAAGGACAGTCGCAAAGTCAAGATGAACCTTCTTCTTGTCTTCTAAAGAGCAAAGTATCCACAGGAGCTCAACCTCAGAAGCAAGCAAAACAGTGCAAGACAACCAATCTATCAAATAGACAAAGAGCCTTCAAGAGCAAAGAAGCGTTGGGCATGACACAGATCTGGGTAAAGAAAGGAGTACAACCATCGATGCTGCCTCAAAGACTCCCACCCAACCAGATCGACCATGGCAACAGAAGGACCAAACACCCATGAAAGGCTCAAGCTCGAAGACTCCAACAAATTTGGGTACCGAAGCTATCAATGAAAGCCGACCACAATCAGGTACAAATTTGGATGCCTAAAAAATTAGCTACTGCTCAACAAGGGCGATTGCAGATGTGGGTACCCAAGAAGCTCTTACACGTACAAAGGCCTATGCTCCCCACCATGCAAAAGGCCTCAACAAAGAAGACAAGGAAAGCCAAGGGTAAGGACAGAGCACAAAGACCAAAAGAAGATAAACTCAACCCTTCTACAAAAATAAGCAGGCACTCACCCAGGATATGGGTTTGGAAGCCAAAAGCACAAGCAACATCCACAGAACCAAGGGGCCAACCACACTGGATACCAAATTTTGGACAGCATCCAAAGAAGAACTGGCCTGAGGTGATCTCTACAGGGCCAAATACTATTCTGAAATGGGTTCCAATCCGGAGGATTACATCATTTCGAGATCCGATAGACACCTCCAATCAAAGAATTCATCAAGTATACAAGTAACATCAAAAGCCTCGACCAGCAGCAACCATGTGCCTTTGGCATAACCTTGTCGTTTGCACCATTCAAGTCATGCATTTCCAAAGTATGCATCAATATAGGGCCACCTTACATGGCCGTGCATAGACACAATTGAGAAATCCAAGGCACATGAGACACAATTTTCACATGAAAAATATGTTATTGATACTAACCTCTTTCTTCTTGTTTGATGCCATCGTGTTCCAAAAAAAAAAAAAAAAAAAAAAAAACTATGTGCTTGAAAGTGCTCATCAGCGAACTTCCAGCAAGGACATCCCTCAACAAAAAGGACAAGCCGACGGTCAAACATCATGAGGGAACCACAACACGAAGAGATGAAGATCAACGGACCCGTCACCATGGTAAGACGTGTATGTTTCAACAACACTATAACAATGATAGATTAGGAAACCTCTTCGTCAGCATACCCTTGAGCACTTAGCTCAAGACCCAATCTCTTGCACCATACTTCTTGCCATGCATTATCCAAGTACGCATACGTAGGGCCACATTACAAGGCCATGCACAAGGCACATAATTTGTTCAACCCGTGCACTAATGCACTTAACCATCATCCATTATGGGTTACAAGTACTTGGCACGAAAACTATGAAAGCCATCTTTGGAAGAATCAGAGGACATCACGGTGACCACTACAAGAACAAGGGAGCCATCCACCACCGAGAGTTGCTCACAATCAACATTGACCACATCCTTTGAGCAGCTAGCAGTTTTGGAAAACTCACAAATGCACCACCCAGATGGAATACAAGGCAGAAGTACGTACAAAGGGACTACAAACTGCAAGAGATAACAGTGGCAAAGTGAAGAACCAGACAAACGACCAGGATACATTGGGAAGAGGGATCGCCCCTGTTGGACGCAAAGGACGCTACCTCTCAACGTACTACATGGAACGACCACTACAACAAGGGTGTGTCAGGGACGACAGACTCAAGAGGGGGGGGAGTGTTGAAGCTTAAGGTCAAGGACAAAGAATGGAAGTGCATCAAGGAAGTGGACACACAAGAAGAAGGAGCAAGTAGGGAGCTCCAAGAAGCACCTGTCAAATTTTCAGATGAAATCCCTACAAAAATAGTGATTTTTATCACTAAAAACCATTGTAAATACCATTTTTCATTTTTGTAACTCCATTTTGTTCAAGCCGAGGAGTCCTCGAGCTTGAGGAGTATTAGATCTACCATCCTACCAATTTCCATGATTTTTAGACTCCGTTTGAGCCCCCAAATAAGCCCTGGAACCTATTTTTTAACTAGGCTGGACACTAGGTCTGGACAGGGCCAAAACCACTCAAAAACTATAAAAAGGGCTGGAGAGCTCATTTTTGAGGTTAGCTTGTTGTAGATTTCAGTTTTGTAAGAGAGCTCTTTGGTAATCGAAGCTTTCCATCGTTTCACTCTTTGCTCTTACCTTGTGCACGTGTGTGTGTATGTGTGTGCATGCTTGTGTGCTTTCACTCACGCACTTGTGCCATCACTTGCTCGCGGTCTTCATACCGGTCCTCACGTCTCCACGGATTGACATTTATGAGGTGTAGCTCCTCACGTTGGTACTCACCATTGTGCTAGAGTGACACATGTGCACAAGGTATGGGCAAAGAGTGGAACAATGGAAGGACTTTCTAGTAATCCCCACGAGCTTTCCAACAAGATGAGAAATAGGGTTCAGGGTTTTGAGGGTTAAAATAGGGAAAGTTATGCCAGTTTAGGGTTTTGAGGGTTAAAATAGGGAAACAGGATCCCTCTAGGCGTACCTCAAAATAGGCAATACGATACCTCTTTTTGCATGATACGCGATACCACTACAGACGATACCAACTCAGGCCATACAATACTCCTATCAAGACGATACGATACTGAAGTGGTCATGATACGATACCTCTGATTGGCACGCTATGATACCAACCTCACGATATGATACTAGGATAGCTAATGATATGATACTTGATTGGCTCATGATACGATACCAGTAGCTAGGATGATACGATACCAGTGAATTCTCAAGATGATACGATACCTTGACCAACGTGATACGGTACCTTTGAGGCGATACGATACCACTTCTCCTCGCGATATGATACTACTCTAACCGCGATAGGGTACTACTTATGCTACGCAATACGATACCACTAAACAGACACGATACGACACTTCTTGCATGATGATACGATAGCGCAAGATGCACAATACTAAATTGGCCATACGATACCAATCATGCATGGGATATGATACCGCTCGGTCAATGATACAATATCAGGTGGTCCGTGATACGATACTAGGTGGACCATGATACAATACCACTAGGTGATCACGATCTCGATACCAACACTTGAGGATACAATACCTTGATGGTACCATGATACCTCAAGGAGGTGATACGATACTCGACAAGTATAGCGATCCATAAGAATTCTGGTATCGCGATACCAAAACTCAAACATACAGGATACTTGGAGTTTTTGACACCCAAATTCAAAGATTTTTGCAAATATGTGTACCATAGGTTCTCCTTCTCACTCCTATGTGCTTGTAGAGGCAAGGTCACTCTCCAAATCCAGGATATTACACTCATGATACCAGACGTAGGTCTTGTCACTCCGTTATACTGTCGCTCAGATTTTGGTGTTTTTAGGGTGTGAAACTCAGTTTTTCCTCCACGCTTTAGCTCTAAGCTCTCATTGAACTTTCGGCATAGCCAAGAATGAAGAAAAAGAGGCAAAAATAGGGAATGCAGAGTCAAAAAGCGAAAAAATCAGAGAAGGTGAAGACGGGAGGAGATGGGGGTGATGATGATGATGAAGGTGAATAAAAACTCAAAAAATGAATAGAAAATTGTGATTTTTTTACCTTCCAACATCGCTACTCTACGTCTTACCATCACACGCTCATCCTCCAAGCTCTCTCCCCAGCAGCGGTGCCAAAATTGGTGTCACTCTAGCACAATGGCAAGTACCAACATGAGGAGATTCACCACATATATGAAAATCTGTGGAGATGTGAGGACTGGTATGAAGACCATGAGCAAGTGATGGCACAAGTGCGTAAGTGAAAGCACACAAGCATGCACACACATACACACACATGTCCACAAGGTATGATCAAAGAGTGGAACAATGGAAGGACTTTGTAGTACTCCCCAAGGGCTTTCCAACGAACCCAAAATCACAACAAACCGATTTTGTATGAGAATGATATGCCAGTTCAGGGTTCTGAGGGTTAAAATAGGGAAAAACAAGATCCCTCTCGGAGTACCTCAGAACTGACGATACGATACCTTTTTTTCCATGATACATGATACCACTACAGATGATACCAGCTCAGGCGATACAACACTGCTATCAAGACGATACGATACTAAAGTGGTCACAATACGATACCTCTGATTGGCACGATATGATACCAACCTCATGACACGATACCAGGATAGCTAACGATACGATACTTGATTGGCTCACAATACGATACCAGTAGTTAGGATGATATGATACCAGTGAATTCTCGGGAGGATATGATACCTTAACCGATGCGATATGATACCTTTAAGGTTATAGGATACCACTTGTCCTCATGATACGATACTACTCTAACTTCACGTGATACGATACCGCTCGATCAACGATACGATATCAAGTGGTCCATGATATGATACTAGATGGACCACGATATGATACCACCGGGTGATCATGATTGCGATACCAGCACTTGATGATACAATAACTTGATGGTATCACGATAACTCAAGGAGGCGATACATTACTTGACAAGTATAGCGACATACGAGAGTTTTGGTATCGCGATACCAAAATTCAATCAGACACGATACTTTGAGTTTTTGACACCCAAATTGAAAGATTTTTGCAACTATGTGTACCATAGGTTCTCCTTGTCACTCCTATGTGCCTGTAGATGCAAGGTCACTCTCCAAATCCAGGATACTGCACTCGTGATACCAGACGTAGGTCTTGTCACTCCGTGATACTATCGCTCAAATTTTGGTGTTTTCAGGGTGTGAAACTTAGTTTTTCCTCCATGCTTTAACTCTAAGCTCTCATTGAACTTCTAACATAGCCAAGAAGAAAAATACACAAAAATAGGGAATGTAGAGTCAAAAAGTGAAAAAATCAGAGAGGGTGAAGATGGGAGGAGATGGGGGTGATGATGATGATGAAGGTGAATAAAAACTCAAAAACTGAGCTGAAAATTTTGATTTTTTTACCTTCCAACATCGCTACTCTACATCTTACCATTACACGCTCGTCCTCCAAGCTCTCTCCCCAACAAGGGCACCAAAATTGGTGTCATTCTAGCACAATGGCAAGTACCAACATGAGGAGATTCACCACATATATGTCAATCTGTGGAGGTGTGAGGACTGGTATGAGGACCATGAGCAAGTGATGGCACAAGTGCGTGAGTGAAAGCACACAAGCATGCACACACATACACACACACATGCACAAGGTATGATCAAAGAGTGGAAGATGGGAGGAGATGGGAGTGATGATGATGATGAAGGTGAAAAACTCAAAAACTAAACTGAATAAATTTTTTTTACCGTCCAATGTTGCTACTCTACATCTTACCGTCACATGATCGTCCTCCAAGATCTCTCCTTGGCAACAGCACCAAATTTGGTGTCACTCTAGCACAATGGCAAGTACCAACGTCAGGAGATTCACCTCATATATGTGAATCTGTGGAGACGTGAGGACTGGAATGAAGACCGTGAGCAAGTGATGGCACAAGTGCATGAGTGAAAGCACAAAAGCATGCACACACATACACATGTGCACAAGGTATGAGCAAAGATTGGAACAATGGAAGGACTTTGTAGTACTACCCACGAACTTTCCAACAAACCCAAAATCACAACAAACGGATTTCGTATGAGAAAGTTATGCCAATTCATGGTTTTGAGGGTTAAAATAGGGAAACTGTATCCCTTTGGGAGTACCTCACAACAGGCAATACAATTCCTCTTTTTCCACGATACATGACACGACTACAGAAGATACCAACTGAGGCGATACAATACTGCTATCAAGACAATACGATACTGAAGTGGTCATGATATGATACCTCTGATTGGCACGATACGATACCAACCTCACGATACCATACTAGGATAGCTAACGATACGGTACTTGATTGGCTCATGATACGATACTAGTAGTTAGGATGATATGATACCAGTGAATTCTTGGGACGATATGATACCTTGACCAACCCAATATGATACCTTTAAAGCGATACGATACCACTTGCCCTTGTGATACGATACTTCTCCGACTGCGATACCATGCTGCTTCTACTACGCATACGATACCGTTGAACACACACGATACGATACCTCTTGCTGGATGATACAATATCGCAAGATACACAATACTAAATTGGTCATACGATACCGATCATGCATGCGATATGATACCGCTCGGTCAATGATAGGATATTAGGTGGTCCGCGATACGATACTATGTGGACCACAATACAATACCACTAGGTGATCACGATCGTGATACCAGCACTTGATGATACAATACCTTGATGGTATCGCGATACCTCAAGGAGGCGATACGATACTCGACAAGTATAGCCATCCACAGGAGT
>CM035432.1:158937453-158942453 GCA_020310875.1 Ceratopteris richardii | reverse complement strand
GCTAAAAGGGAGCTTAGAGGAGGTAAGAGCATTATGATTAATCACTTATAAACATCTTTGAATCTAAAGAAGTGAGAAATTTCCTACGATCAGCATCGTGTGAGAGAGATTGGGAGTTTGAGTGAGTGTTTTTGAGATACAGACATAGAGGGAGAAATGGGAATGCACCAGAAGCACATAAGTTAACTTGGTTTTTGAAAATAATCATTGGTGTGTGTGGAAAAAATCAAGTATCGTGATTTGTTAAGTTTTGGCATCGCGATACCAAAATTCCATTGTATTGCGATACTCGTTTGGTATCATATTGCTGGTTTCCCACTTGTGGTATTGTGATACCTTTATGGTATCATATCACCAAAGTGTGGTATCACAATCGTGCTCTTGAGTCGATATCGTATCGCTAAATTCCTGGTATTGTATCATTTTGGTTATGGTATCATATCACCGACCAAAGTGGTATCGTATCAGATGCGAAAGTGGTATCGTATCGGATACAAAAGTGGTATTGTATCATTGAAACCTCTAGTATCGTATCATTCATAAAGTAAGTATCATATCGTAAGTTGCTTTGGTATCATATCATGAACTTTGATATCGTATCGTGGAATGAACCGTATCGTATCTTGCTCAAGTTTGGTATCGTATCGCTCTTTGTATAATATCATATCATGCACAGGGTAGTATCGTATCGCCAGAGAATCAAGTATCATATCATTAAGACTCTTAGTATTGTATCGTGAGCACAACTAGTATCGTATCATCTAATTGTTGGGTATCGTAACACTGGTGATAGTAGTATCGGATTGTTGCCCATCGGTGATATCATATATTGCAGATTTTCAGTATCGTATCGAGGACAATTGTGGTATCGTATCGCCAGTTACTTAAAGTTTGGTATCGTGGGAGACTGGACATCGTATCGTCAAAGGAGTATCACTTTGAAGTGGTATCGACTAGAGAGTATTCAAGCCATTTAAGGGGATAAGTGAAGCAAATTGGGTAGCAATAAAGGGTGAAGTAAAGAGCATATAAAGCCTTGAACCTCCTTGGAATACGTGAACACCAACCAGCATGATCTATCCATCTACATAGATGGATTAAATAGATCAGTGGCAAGGTTGAGGAAAGCAATGGATGCTTACATAGTTCCTAGACCAGCAGTCAAGTACGTGGGTTATATGGACAAAAGGGGAATTATATATGAAGTCACCGAGCATCCAGAGAGTATCAATGAGGAGAAGGAAGAAGATAATGCCCAAAACTCTAATGTAGATGGACGAGAAGAACAGTTGTCAACCCCTAGAGGGAAGTCCATTGTAATTAGGATTTGGAGAGGAGACCTAGTTCCCCAAGACGACTCCTTAATGGATGTCTACATGGTGAATGGAATGGATCATTTACATAAAAGCAACTCTTCATTGTGGGAGGAAGTGACAAATCCAGCCACCATCTATGAGTTACAAGATCCTAAAAACCCCTCTCACATTACTTACATAGACAAGAATCAGAGAAGATATTGGACCATGACTGAATTGGAGAGAGCGAGGCTGAGATACCAAAACATTCCTGTATTCCCTCCTAGGGATCAAGCCACTACTTCTCAAAATCCCCAAGGAACTCACCAAAATTCATCTTATCAGCATTCAAGGTAGACACAACAATAGAGCATTCCAATTAGACCCCAAGTCCAGTTTGCTATGCCTGGTGTTAATCCCAACTATCGACCTCTTGCAAATGCAGAACCAAGAAATAGAATCCCTATTCCTGAGAGACCACCAGTAGGGAGAGATGTAGCTATACCAATAGGACAACCAGTTTTCCCTGTAAGGCCAAGACCGCCCAAACCTAGAAGAAGACTAAGACCAATTCAAGTTGCCAAATGCATGAGAATCCACTATGATGGTTCTAGTGAGCCATACAATCACATTCTTGAATTCAAGCAAGTGGTAAGAGCTAAACAAGAAGAATTCTTGATCCAGTATGAATCATTTGGCCTAACCCTCACAGGCACGGCCTTAGCATGGTTCCAACCTTTAGATCCTAATAATTTTCAAAACATGGAACAAGTATATCAAGAATTAATTGAGGAATTCACTAAGACTAGAATAAAAAACAACTCTTCATCATTAATCCATAGTTTCAAGCAATCCCCTACGTAGTCAGTGAGGTTAGTAGCGAGACGATTCAAGCAATATGCGGATAGATGTCTTGCAGAAGAGAGACCCACCCAAAATAAAATGGTCTCATTATTCTTGGAAGGATTAGTGAATGGGTCATTGAGATCCTTAGTATATGTGAAGAATTCCAAAGTTTACAAGAATGCATGGAGTGTATTAATCTAGAAGACAATCTGGCTGAAGACTTGAAAATACCTCAAGGAAGTGTTAAGAGTGAGGATAGTGCTAACAGTACTTCCAATCCCAGGAACAATGTGGAAGAAATAGCCTATTTAGTGGCTGAGAAGTTGAATGTCCAAGGACAGAAGAATTATCCTAACCACCCTATGAAAGTGCCTATGCTCAGGAGATGCGTTCACAGTGGAGGTGACCACCCTTCTCATTTGTGTAATAGGGAAGCATCCCACCACCTCCTTATGCCTATAAAACACCACCTACCCAGGGCCCAACTCATTACTGTAGCATAGAGCAAAGGTACACAAATCACAGTATGGAGAATTGTCCTTACAATCGACAACCAAGACCTACACAACCACCACCATTTAGGCCTTATGGATACCCCTGAGAGATCAAGGAGGAGAAACGTATAGATACCCTCCTTTCCAACAGCAAGCACATGCACCATGGCCATATGCATATCAAAGATACAATCAACCTCAACCAGTGTTAGGACAACAACCACCTCACCCTCAAAATGTTGTCCCAATGAAGATCGCACAAATTGAAGAGAATCCTAAAAGAGCAATAGTACCAGCCACCCCATTGACTAGTACTGAGTCTTATGATCAATCTTATGACCTTAGTTAGGGAAGTTATTCCACCTATGAAAATATTATGGCTGAGTATGGACAATCCTATGAATCATATGCATATGGATCTGATGGTTATGATAGCTCCTACGGATATGGCCAAGACTATGTATCTCTAATGTATATTGCTCCGAGAGCACCATTACCTCCAAGGCCAATGAATAGAACACCTGCTTCTAGAGGACCATGTTACAGATGCAGAGGTGATCACTTCATCAGAGAGTGTACATTGCCTAACCCACCGCTTCCAAACTCTCTGTTACTGTAGTGATTGTGGCAAGGAACACCTTTTTAGGGATTTCCCTAAAAATCCACATAAAATCAATCCCACTGCACAAATAAATGTAATAGAAGTGGTCGAGTCATCAGGGAGTGATAAGGAATACATGGTGCCATTGAAAGTAATAACTAGGGCAAAAGCAAGAGAGATCCTACATAAATCGAAAGAAAATGATAACCAAGGCAAAGAATTGAACACCCCAACACCACAAGTAGTTGTAGATTCTGAAGAGTCTGAGAAAAGTGCTAAGTCTAGACAAACCCAAAGATGGAAGACTCGTAGAGAAAAGATAAAAGATAAGAGACTACAAAAAAAGTTAGAGAATGAGAATAATAAGCATAGCCAAGATGAAAAGCAAGAACCTAAAGGAAACCCTAACAAGTAGACAGAAAAGCATCAAAAACAAACGGTAGGATCAGTTTTAATTAGCCGATCTAATGCCAGAAGATTTAGCAATGTGGATTAAAGCATATCAAATAAAGGTAGGCCCAACCATTGAGCAACATGAAAGAGAATACCCAAGAGGTGACTCAGAGAAAGAAAGATTGGAAATATGTAAAAGTTAATTGAAGTGGCTCAGCAAACCTTAGAAAAACCTATTCTGCCACGACCCAGTACAAGGATTTTCGAAAAAGAATTTCAAGAATGGATGGCATCTAGTCGTTCTAGAGAAGGGAAGGAAAATGAGAACTCTAAAGAAAAATGCCATGAAAGTAAAGAAGAAGGATCCATTATCCCTGAAGTAGATGCGGAATGGCCTAGAGACTTATGGGCAAGAGTCCAAAAAGATAGATGGAAGAAAATAGAAGGAATTGAACCACCTTTTGAGGAGATAGAACCAGTAGGCAAGCTTGAATTGTCAATTCCTGAATTAAACCCAGAAAGATCATCTCAACTTGATGACAACAAAGATGATGAAGACAGTGTGAATGTATTACCAAACTATATGGGGAAGTATGAACATAACTCTTAATTATATCGTGTTCCCTCAGTGAGGAGAAAGGAGCAGAACCCATCAATCCAAACCTCTGACATAATACAACACCTTAAAAAAGTAAAGATACCATGTACTCTGACTCTAGAAGAACTCTTGAAAGTGAAGCCTCAATTACGAGAGAAAATCATCAACCAACTGGAAATTAAGTCAGACAAAAGTGAGATGAGGGATGAAGTAGCCATTGTTAAAATCCCAGTTGGCAAGGTTGGAGATTTCAGTGAGGGAGATGAAGGAAACACTTGCCTCCCTATCAATTATAGAGGTTATACCACTAAAGCCATATTAGATTCAGGAGCTGCAGTAGGAATTGCTACCAACGAAATATGGGAGAAATGGGGAAAGCCAGCCCTACGACCCATAGAATGAAGATTCAAATGGCAGATGGACACACGGAATGACCCTTAGGATTATTAAAAAATGTAGTATTTACCACTTGTGGAGTCGAATTCGAGCACACCTTCGCAATATGTCAATTTGAAAAGGCTATCAATTATGAGATGATACTTGGAAGGCCTTTCATGAGACAGCTCAAGGTAGTGCAAGACTGGGGAAAAGACACAGTGTTCTTGCAGCATGGAGGAACGACAACTAGGATAAACATCCATACTTATACTTATCAAGATGTCCCTCCTCTGCAATGGAACCCGACACACAAAGAGGACGATAATTTATCCATTCATAGTGTAGGATCGAGTAGTCAAACATGGATGAACAAAGATACTCAGTTATGGATGTGT
>CM035432.1:158929953-158932453 GCA_020310875.1 Ceratopteris richardii | reverse complement strand
TTAAAGCATTGGTAGAAGAAGGATGCAAGTGCAAAGGCATACATTTACAATACAATCTCTGATCATTTGCTACCACACATCAGAGGATTGGAATCATCTGAAGATATATGGAATGCATTGGAGTGTCATTTCCAAAGCACTACTAAAGCACGGAAAGCAAGTCTATGGTCAGAGTTTACAACATTCAAGAAGAAGCCAAGTCAAACCATTAGTGATTATGTCACTAAGATGAAGGATCTAGCAGATAGTCTTGGATCCATAGATGAAGATGTTGAAGATCACAGATTGATTGGTCAATTACTTGCAGGTTTGAGAGGAGATGAAAGGTGGAAACCTTTTGTCTTATCAACAGAACTTTCTTTGAATCATTATGTTCCAGATTTGAACCAGTTGCTTGGTTTGATGCTCACATATGAGCAAGACTTGAAGGGAGATGGAGATAAAGGACACAGTTCTGCAATGTACATGAAGAACAAGAAGAAAGGAGATAAAGGTAAAGCAAAGGATGAAGAGGAGTCTAGTTCTCAAGCTTATTATGCAAGAGGTAAAGGCACTGGTAGAGGAAGAGCAAGAGGTTTTGGAAGAGGTAGAGGTAATCAGAATAACAATAAGAAGGCTTGCTGGATCTGTGGATTGAGTAATCATTTGGCTCATGACTGTTGGCACAACCAACAAGGATCAAACCAGAATCAAAACAACAATAGTAGAGGCCGAGGTGGAAGATATCAAAGTAATTTTCAAAGAGGTAGACAAAGTCAAAGAGGAGGCTATGGTAGAGGTGGAGGAAGAAGTTGGGGACATAATCAATCCTACAACACCACCTACTATAACTATGCAAATGACACACAGAATGAAAGTCATTGATGATGAATTCAATCAGCACATCAGACAAAGAAGATCTAAAGGTATTTTACATTGACTCTGGATGTTCTAATCATTTGTCAGGAAACATAGAATTGATGTCAGAATTGGAAAAAGGCATTTCTAGTCACACAGTTCAAACTGGTGATAATACAAGACATAGTGTACATTCAATTGGAAAAGTGAAATGCAAGAGTGGAGCAGATTTGCTAACCAATGTTTTGTATGTTCCTACAATACCTAAAAACTTGATTAGTGTGGGACAGATAGTTGAAAAAGGTTTTCAAGTCAGGTTTACAAATGAAGGAGTATTTGTGGAAGATCCAGTGAATGGATATAATCAGATTGTTTGTGGTAAGAAAGAAGGTAGACTCTTTACCTTAAGAGTACAAGGGAACATTGGTCAAGTTTTGCTCACACATGGTGAAGCAGTGATTACAGAACTTGATCTCTGGCATAAGAGATTAGGTCATTTCAATGAAAGAGGAATTAAAGCTATGGTTGCTAATCAGTCTGTACTAGGATTACCAAATGTGCAAAGTCAACATATGGTTTATAAATGTGAAGCATGTCAAATGGGTAAAGCACACAGGTTACCATTTCAAAAGAAAGGTTTCAAACATGATGGAGTACTTGAGCTCATTCATACAGATGTATGGGGACCAACAAGAGAAGGATCTATCAGTGGCTCAAGGTACTATGTTCTTTTTATTGATGATGCTACAAGATGGATAACATTATATGTTTTGAAGGAAAGATCAGAAGTGTTTGGAGCTTTCAAGCATTTTCATGCATATGCAGAGAGAGTCACAGGTCAAAAGCTTAAAAGACTGAGGTCTGATGGAGGGGGAGAATACTTCTCCCAAGAGTTCAATGATTATCTTTGGAATGCAGGTATTAAGAGAGAAATAACCTGCACGTATACACCACAACAAAATGGTGTAGCAGAAAGAAGGAACAGGACTTTGGTTGAGTTTTCTAGAGCTATGCTAAAGGAGAAGAACTATCCAAATTATCTTTGGGCTGAGGCTGTAATTACAGCCACATATCTTGTGAATAGATTACCATGTGCAGCTCTAAATGGAATGACTCCATATGAAGCTTGGTGGGGTAAGAAACCAACACTAGATCATTGTAGAGTGTTTGGATCAATTGCATATGCTTATGTGCCATCACAACTTAGGCATAAACTTGAACCAAAGGCAGAAAAATATGTGTTCATTGGTTATGATGAAAAGCAGATGGGTTACAGGTTGTGGAATCCTCTAACCAAACAATTTATTGTTTCTAGAGATGTTACATTTGATGAACAGAAAAGTTGGTATGCAGATCAAAGTCATACAGCTGAAGAATTTGAAGAAGAGGTAAGAAGATGTGAGAAAGGAAAATCAATTGTGCAGGTGAATAGAGATGAAGACTATATGCAAGCAAGTACATCCAGAAGTGGATTAACAAGAAGGAATGAAGAAGCTCCTATATTTGATGAAGAGGTGTATCCAGACACTTAAGAAGAATGTGAACCAAGAAGGTCAAGTAGGACTAGAAGACAACCAGAAAGGTATTCTTATGATACTTCTTACATAACTCAGAAGAACTATGCATATATGGTCAAAGATGATGAAGAACCTCAGAACTATGA